>CM052221.1:18089963-18272532 GCA_028454225.1 Lasioglossum leucozonium | reverse complement strand
ACCCTCGGACCAGAGCCTTCTGCTCTGGTTCGTTCTTGTTTCTCTTTTTGAAAGAATCAGAGCCTTCTGCCTGATTCGCCTTTGGTCTCCCGTGGATCGGAGACTTCTTCTCCGATTCACACCTTTTTCCCCGCAATAATTACTCGGCATATTGCGTTACTGCGTTAGTATAAGTTCGTCGTTGTTAGGAAAGGGAGCCAGAAGGAATATTGCATTCGTTCTGACTCCCTCTCCGGGTCTCTTGTGCAGCAACCTCCTCGTGGTGAGACCTGGGCAATCGGTATTATCCTCTATTTTGTAAGAACTTCTAGTATCTTACAAATAGAGGATAATATCGAGCTAATAGCTGCACAGTTAGAATTTTCGTTTATATTGTACACTAGAATAAGACGTGCTGGATGTAAGAACAAATGTATTGAAAGATTTTCAATAAAGATCTTGGAAATTAATATCCATGATTATTTCAAACCTATTCCCTTCCATAACATCTTGCAATGTCACGTTCCATTTGATTCAGCAACAATTAGAGCGTAATGACATTCTACAGTAAAAACTAATTGTTTTCCAAGCAATTATAGAGTGAGTGATGTCAGCATTCTATGTTTATTCATTACCTACGATACTATAAGTCCATACCAATAAAACCTAAATCAGACTAATCATAATCGAAAGTAGTATTTGATATTGTTGCGGCATTTTAGATAACAATATTTTATATCTTCGCTGGATTGCAGTATAGCTATTTTTAATTTTAATTCCTACCGCTAAGAACGCTGTCAGTGTATTTAAGTTCCAGTTGGTAATACAGGATGTGACACTAAAATGGTAATGGGGTTACGTGACCCCAAAAATGTGTGACAAAAAGATGCATTGGATGATAGGTCTATCCTTATACCTCGTCTGTGGTATTACGGCGGCTGGTCACTGTGAAGTCGCCGTAATGAAGAATTGCCCGCGGTGGACAACCCTTAAGGAAATAAAAGAGTGCCAGAGAGGTTGTCACGAAAGCTGTTGACGAGCCGACATTGAAGAGTTGCGATCAAACTGTCACACGGAGAAGATCGTCCAGAAAACGTCGCTATAGCATCGCTAATTATTATTTGTTGTATTGTCTTGTTGTGAATTCTATTCAATAAATGGGAGAGCGCGATGCCGCGACGTGTGACGCGCCCGTCTACGCGAAGTGCCTCCGAATTACGCAACAATATAATATTCTGCAGCTGGTGAAATAATCAGTTTATCTCGTAGAAACAGAACATAAAAATTGAGGAGTATGTAATCGAGAAAAATTTTCCGTTAAAGAAATAATAAAGAATGCAGATTAACAACGGAAGCACGATCTTCAGAAATGAATTACATTGCAGGTATTGGGTTCCTCGGAATTCTTTATTGTTCCAGGAACTACCACAAATTGTTTCTCAAAATACTATACTGGGAATGTAAATTTAGAACCTTATTATTTTTCTATGAAACCGTTCTGAAGAAAATCTCTAATCACGTTTCGTATCAGTTTTTAGCAGAAGTTCCACTAGTCGTGCATGTGTCACGTCCGTAACCAGCGAGTCTGTTGAACCTCTCCTGTCATCGGGGAAAATAGTAAACTCTCTGTGCGTAGCGACGGGCAACCCGGTGTTAGTGCAATAAATTTGGGAAAGGACCGGACGCATCACTTGAGGCTGCTCCGAGGACCGAGGAACTTGACACTCGGCGATGCACAAGTGCCAAAGTGCGCGCGTCCAGACGTTCATGTCTTCCAACAGGACAATTGCCTAAACTCGGGTGGGCCCGCTGAACCGTTTCTAGAAATCCTCAAGAACCTATCCTGATTTCTATTTTTCCTTTCCCAATTCATTTCTTCCACCCGTCTTGTATCTCCGTAATGTATCATGTCCTGTAAATTTCGATCTGTATAATAAATGAGTGTAAAAGTACTTGCTCCGGTCACTATCCTCCCTTTCCTTGGACGGTTTGACCCAAAATAGGGACGCGCAAGTCCTAACACAAGCATTAACAATTCCTGTTCTCGAAGATGAAACGAGATAATGTTTATACGTGTCGCGCAGGTGTGTAACGATAAATCGAACTTTGGATAAAATGACGCGTCGTGAGATTACAATTGGCTCCTGGATGGATAACGCGACGACAATCTTATCATATGAAACTGTTTTCTCTGCACAATATATAAAGTGCAGCCACCGCGTACTCTGCAGAATCTTCTTCTAAACATTGAAGACGACGCATCTTCAACCAACAAAGTAAATATCAAATAAAAATTTGCTAATGTTTTTTTTAATTAACTACCACTTTCGTTACTACATTATTTATACATTTTAATTTTTAAATTTTTATAGCTTTCTGCGAATATTATAAATAATAATCGAGATGAAATTCGCCGCAACAATATTGTCCGTCCTGGCCCTGGCCACGAGCCTAACCGCCTACAAGCTGCCAGCAGTGGGCTCAGGACAGCTAGCTCAGGACTTGCAGGACCTCCTGGACCTTCTCCCACACGATCAATGGATCAAGATAGTCAGAGCCTACCTGGCCCAGGACAAGGAGTTCAGGACCAGTTTGGAGATCCTGAAGTCCCCAGAACTGAACGCATTCGTCAGAGACACAGAGGCTTCGCCTGTACTGGCTGACTTAGCTTACTTCGCGCAGGGAGCTGGACTGGATGCCTATACGTTGTTGAAGGGTCTGAACGAGGCCCTGACGAGACGCAGTTTCTATCCCAGGGATATGTCCGAGACTGAAATCACCGGAGGACTGGCTGGATTCGCAAAGGACTTGGGTGCTCTGGTACCTATGGATAAGGGACAGGCTCTGATAGAAAAAAAGTTGGCTGCTGGAGGTGTCTTCGCTGAGTATTTCAAGAAATGTGTGAGTGACAAGTTCGTCAACTTCTACGTCAACTCGTCGTTGAACGTCCACTACCAGATCTTGGTCAGGGAAACCGAGTTGAGAAATGTTGACACCGATGCGTTCCAACAGCTCTTCCCCTACCTACTCGTAGCCAGATTAGTTATGGTTTAGGAAGATTAATGAGCTCGATTTTTATGTAATAGAGAATGATTTTGGATATTTATCTGGCAGTTTGGTCTCTTTCTTTTTGGAAAATATATTTTGGGTATTTAGTAAAGGGTGATAATGTTGTTGTTATTGTTGTATTTTGAAATGATTTAATAAATTGTTATGTTGAACATTATTTTCCTAATGTTACTTCTGACTCTTCTATTGTTCCTAAATATTATTTATAGAATTAAATCCTTTCTACATTAGATTGTAGTGAAATATTAATTAATTATTAACTCCGTACCATTACTAGACTGCAGATAACACGCCAGAAAATGGATACATAAAAAAAAATGACAGTTCATTCCCTTCCCGTTGAATTCTCCGATAACCGTGACGTATACAAGCATTTCCATTGACCGCAACTGTCACTGACAAGACAAGATCACGTACTACTCGCAATTGAATCGTTATCTATCGACAACGATCGCGTATTGTAGTGGATATCGCTATCGTGTGCTCATTCTTAACTCTCGCCGTCCTTCGTTCACCACTGCCCAATAAAAAAGCTCAATGAAACTATCGCATTGATTATACATTCTAGATCGTGAAGAATCATTTGACGACAGTAAAGCAACTACGCAAATCATAATTACGCAACTATGACGCTTTGAGTGTATACTTCGTAGATAAAAAAGTGTACACGCAGTGTGTTTGCTTTGAAATATGAAAGAAGTAAGACACGCTGATGTAGTTATGTAAGTACAACAGGTGCAGAGTAAGGATTATTCAAATGAAAATTGAACAAGGAGACTGGAAAAAACCAATGGTGAAACGAAGCTGATTTATTATCCTATATTTCCTTATTTGTTGCGACATCGTGTCCCTTTCCCTTCAGAAACAGAACTACACGTTGCGCCAGGATTACGTTTCGAGCTTCTCTCTCTCTCTCTCTCTCTCTCTGTGGGAACCTTTTGTCATAGTTGATGAAGCTCTCCGCAGTCTGTAAGAACTTCCCGCAAGAGAAATGTCTCTCTTGGAACCGCTGTAACAAGTTTGTAGACCGTGGAATGTAGACGCGATGATAGAATTCGGATCTGCCCCGTTTCTACAGAGGATTTAGAGATATTCTCTAACAGCTGGAAACTTTAATTGCGTTTTCTTTTTGCGTTAGAAGCGAAGTCGACGAGCTTCGAGACGTCTTCGAACTATTTTCTGGATATTAACGCTCTGCCAAGCCAACGGATCGGCGTCAGCAATCTTCAACGATATTGTAACAATTCCTCGACGGAAAACTACAATGAAAAACAGTCGCGACGCGTAATTTTTCGAGGCTACTGTATGATCTTTGCTTGAAACACACGCGTCATGATATAATAAACATAATTGAATGAAATGAAAGACAGAAGTGAAGCGATGCTTTCGATGGACATCGAGATACACTCACCGACTCGAGGAATTACGATTATGATAATGAAAAGTGAACCGATTGTGCGGGATAACGTCACGATTGATACGATTGATACAACGAATGTTTGTATACAAAGTACGTGAAAAGTGTCCACTAAAAATTCTTGATAACCAGGCTATTAATTATCATTTGGTTAATCATCGGCGGATGGAGTTTTTAAAAACACTGTGGTCGAAGCCTGGGATATTAAAAGCTTCTTTTAATGACTGTATTACACCTGAAAAAATCTTGAGAATTCTTGCCCTTAGCTGTAATCATGAAATACATTTTTGGATTATTATAATCAAGCCAACTTGTTGATTGACAAATTAGCATTCGTTAAAGGGGATTATTTCTAATTTGTCCAGTCGGTAAATTGTGTACAAAAATAAGCTTATGAGATTTTCTACATTTTATTACAGAATAATTTATTAACTTTCCTAGCCGTATCAACTATCTGACACACATCGAACTGTAAAGGTCTCATCTACACCGATAATCAATATTCGCTCATCTTTACAAGATAGCAATCTTTCCGGCAAGCGCTTCGTTGTATTTCACAGCGATAAGATAGAAATCGCTCAGTGATTTTATTCGCACATATGTATGCTTGCTTGGAATTCGATGAGCCGATGTAGCATTATTAAACATTTTTTAGAAAAAATTCAGCAGCCTTCAACTTCTATAGAGTAATGAATTCACGCGCTTCCGTTTGTCAAATTCCGAAGAAAGTCGTACAGAAACGTCATATTTAATTCGTTCGTTTAAGAAAATTGATTTCTCAATCTTGTTTGTGGTAACATTTTATTGTCTATATCAACTAGTACTTAACAGTTACGAGTACGCGTATGTACGCGTTGTTGTAGCTGATGTGAAAAGCAAATAATATTGAACAGATTAGTATACAGTCTCCGATTACTATCCTATCTCGGTGTTTCACCTCAGCCTAGCAGCTACACCTAGAAGCGCGAGATGCTTCTGGGAAGACTTCTTGAGGGTATTCGGCAAACTGTGCAGTTGTGTTTTAAAGAAAGGAACAATTGTTGAGAAAAAATGTCGACAATTTTTATCTAGCATACGAGATCCTCTATTGATGTATCAATTCAACGAAGTTATTAAAGGAAGAATTTTTTATCTAATAGAAAAGTTATTTTCAGAATTTTTCTGTGGCATAGAGGTCCTCTGGCCAACCGTAAGGTTTCAAACCGATCAGACTTCGACGAGAACGGTCTCTGGGTCGTTCCCTGGTGCGAACGATCAGGATTCATCAGGATTCTATCCGGGGTCACGTCGGGGCCGTTTTATTGAAGCCGTGATCCGTTCGGAGGGTAGAAATTTAAGACACGCCGGCCGCGGAAGGAATTAATTCCGTTGAAGATGTCACGAGCCGTATGACGGGGACAGGTTGGGGAGGTTCCAGAGGACACCATGAGACCTAGGAGAAGCTGTCGAGAGACCAAAGAGAGAGAGAGAGTGAGGGAGAGAAAGAACAGACAAAGATAGGGAGCATGGGTCCGGAACTGTGCGAAGGCAAGCGGCTCGCTGTGTCTGCGGCAAACAATTCCAATTAACTTGCTGGAATTGGAATAGGAGTCCTCGTCCTCGACCGGGTGTCTCTCCTGGATTCCCGAACGCGGAAGAGGAACGACGCGAGAACGGCGTTCTTTCCTTCGTCCCTTTAAATCGTTCTTCATTTTCGTTCTTCAAATCTGCCGCGGAAAAATTAGCTGTCCATCCCCGGTTTCAACTTCCGCGAAAATACTCTCCCCGGAAGTAAAGCGACAATGGACCTGGCCAGGGGGTAGAGGGGAGGGAGGGAGATCCGGGAATGAAGAAAGTTGGGAGCCGTGGTATTTACATTTCAATCGGACATTGTCCTTTTGAGGGGACCGGGATCTGCGAGAGGCGCTGCTGAGAGGATGTCTTCAGCACGAAATTGATCCGAGGAACAGAGTTCGCTGCAGGTACCTCGAAATTGTTTGCTTCGCAGTTGCTCAAAGTAGCCCGGTTGTTTAACCGGTATTTTTCAATTTTTCATCAATTTATAATATTAGAATTTAGATAAATAATTTGCCAAATCCGGAATATTCATATTCAATACAGTCAAACCTGTTTTTGTGCGGTCCTTTTCGAAGCGATTTTTTTTTTGTGCGATTTGTTTTGTGCGATTTTGTTTATGCGGTATATAAATGCCAACGGTGTTGGCATTATAACACCGTTGTAATGTTTTCTATCAGTGTACATATGTACATACATATGTATACGGTATACAATAGAAAAAAAAGCAAAAACTTATCACCGACTTCATGGTAACAAAAAGTAAATCAACTCTAATATCTTCAAGTGACGAAAGCGATTTTGAACCAGTTCATCACAAGAAGATGCGCGTTTTGGACTACGACGAGTAGTATTGAATTATGTGCATCTTGAAAATTTCTCCATGTTTAAAATGAGGAAATAAATTTTTTTTAAATGTTTCCATGTGTAATTTAATTATTTTAATAATTCTTTGACATATATTCTAAGTGAGACTTTTTTTATGTGGTTCCTCTCCACCGCATAAAAAAAATTTTCTTTACTACGTTGTAAAAAATTATTTGTTGTAGTTATTTATGAAGTTTCTAAATATTTCTTTCTGTGCGATTTCTTTTATGTGGTCCCTATGTACCGTAAAAAACAGGTTTGACTGTACTACGACGACTACGTAGCGAATCGTCGAGTGAATCACGATTTTAAAAAATTCTGTCTCTTAGTTATTCTTCGAGTTCGAGACAATCTCACACAATTGTAAGGGCGTTAAAACTCTGAAAACCAACAGGTTGCATCCGTGATACATTCCCATTCCCACGCAACTCTGTCGCGTACAATTTGTCGGCGTTCTCTTGTTGAGGGATTGAAAGAGGAAAGTTGTTCGCGGGCCAGAGGGTGGGATATAATTCAATCAGAATCTGCGGGGGTGTTTGTCAAGTACGGTTTCTTTGCACGTGTACTGAGGAAGTGAATGGCGGCCGGTCGGACCATTATTCGTGGCATAATGCTCGTCATCGTAGCTAGGAATAGTGAGAAGAGAGAAAGAAGGGAATAGAGAGACAGACAGAGAGAGAAAGAGAGAGAGAGAGAAGGAGGGAAGAGTGAGAGTGAGAGACGGAGTCATAAAGCTCGGGGTTGGGTCGTCGCCCTAGACAATGCGGTCCTTGAGCTGCTCAGATATTGAAGACGCCCGAAAGCGGTGTGTACCAATCCCGATGTGTACCCAGCGTCTAGCCCGCTACTCTACATTATTAAATCTCGCTGCTCGCTCCTGAGCTAACCACGCGAGACGTTCCGCCACAAGATTTTTCGTCACCCTAGCCTTGTTGGTCAATCCCGATGTCTACAATCAAGCATCGTGATACGTACAGTGGGCCAGAGAAAATAATCGAAAAGAACGAACACACACGAAGAAGAATGTCGAGAGTGTACGTAGTAGTTTTTTTTTTCTGCCACGCTTTATTCTCGAAATAATCGACAAGCGCTAAGTAGAATTGGCAAGTGGTGATCAGACACGTCAGCCAACTCTGGTTTATCGAATAGTTTAGTAAATAGTACTGGCGTTAAAGGTCAGTTCAACGACCATTGTATATTACGGTCACCGAAGTGTCATTGAGTGGTTGACGAACCAATTGCGAACAAAGTGGTTGCGATTCTTATCGGCATTATCAGCGCCATGTCGAGGGTCACGTCCCCTGATAACGTTGGTGGTGACGAGCGGAAAAATTCTAAGGGTATCTTAACGCCGGATTGGTGGTAGGGAGTCCTAAGATAATTCACTGTTGTCTAGAAAATGGAGGAGACACATGCGTGTATGTCGAGGCTCTTTATTAAACTTTCTCGTTACACAACCCCTTCGCTACTCGAGCGGATTGCGATTTCTCGATGCGCGAACTGAAATCGGTCGTTGAACGTTCTCGAGATTCTTCGAGACACGTGGCAATTATCTTTAAACAACTAGCGATAAAACAGCAAGAAAAAATGTTTCGCGAGAATTAATTGCAAATATCAATGCTCTCATTTTTATTTAACTATGATGAATCTCTGCTGCTCGACAGCGAAGATTCCTAAACAACGTACATTCATAAAAACTCATAAAATTCCCAGAGTTCTCAGACTTTCTTCGGTAAGGATTTCAGCGTTCAGTCGCATTCGTAGACGCAGCTGCACGTCGTATTAAAAATTAATTCCCACTGCTAGTCCAGCACAGCGAACAATCTCTCCTCGAATTTCCATTTTATATTTTTCAAAAAAGCAACGAGCGCGCCGCGTCTCATTCCTTCAGACTGCTTTGCCTTCTACTCCACTATTGACTTTAACGTCGCGAAAGAAAACATTGTTATCCTCGTTACGCGGAAGAAAGAATATTATTGCACCTAATTGTTCATGCACTTGTGTTATTATTAACCGAGAGTCAAACGAGGACTTTAATGAAGCTTATTTGAAGAATTGACTTTAATAATCGTCTTTTTTAATCGTCCAATTTAAATGTTTCTAAGTTCATAAAATTCTCGTTAAATGAACGACAAACAAGTTATTTTGTTTTTCACGAAACGGAACCATCGCGAAAAAGCCAGACAATCGATCACGCGATAGAAACTCTATTTCGCAATCGTTGCTGACAAACAAGATAAGCGAAGTCTCGGACAACCATAATCTCTGAAAAACAATTAAAGAAATCGTACTAATCGTGAGCCGGTCGAGGACCATCAGACCACGCGCGAATCCTGGATAACAAGAAGCGAAAGCTGAACAACAACGCCGCGTCGCGTCGCGTTGCGCCGGCCAGTCGTCGGCCATAAGCCGCAATAGGGTCTCCAATTAGCAGTCCGGGGGGGCAACAACATATTCCGTCTGCCATTTACGACAGAATAATGCTACCTGTTTCACGCGGAGCCACGTATAATTACAGACTAATGCTCGGGAGTCCGCAATCGTGGCAGGTGGCACATAATCGCGGCCTCGTAACCCTCGAATGAGTTAATCCGTGAGGCGTCGCGCCGTTTCCCACGGGACGCCGCCGCCGCCGCCTGCAACCATAGTCTGCGTCCTCGTTGTCGTCGTCGTCGTCGTCGTCGCCGTCAACGACGTAGACGCCGGCAGTGGCGACGTCGAGTGAAATCGTCGAGCAAAAGGCGACATTCAAAAGTAGCTGCGGCTGATCCGCTTAACGGGTTTAAAAGTCAAGTGCTGAAGAGTCGGGTGGGGAGATGCTGGTGGAAATCGCTTGTAAAATGAGCCACCAGTTATGATAGAAAACTATGATAGTTCCCCCGTTGCGCTAGGCTTGACTCTAGCATCGATTCCTCGATCGTGAAAAATATCGGTGCTCAGAATACCAGCAATGTGCGTTGCTTAGACTCGACTGAATTTTTTTTTAGAAATCATTCGGCTGCTTTAATGAATTAAGAGATTATTTTCTTTCGAAAAATTGTTTTCGAGTTTAAACGAAAGGTAGACAATGCGACGGACGTTTGCGAAGATCGTGTTAATATTTTTTGGATTGACTGGCTGGTGATTTGGAGCAACTTGTAATTGGTTGAGTTTCGAACTGTGGGATTAGAGTACATTATGACGAAGTCGCGTGTTTTCCATTTTCCAGCTCTCGCGACGAGATTGAAGGGTCGACGGAGTGGAAACGAGGCAGTCTGTTGTTTTTTCGTCTCGTGCGACGGCCGAGTGGCACCGTTTACAGAGTTCCCGTTGCGTCGCGTCGCTGCTGCTGCTGCTACCGCCGCGCCGTCGGAACGAAACCGTCCGAGACATGGTTCTTGTTATACATCGCTCGCGGTGCCAATGGTAAGTACTCCGTGAACGTGGTACTTCTAGAGGGACAGAGAAAAGAGAAAAGCTCGACGAAAGTGCCCCAAATGGAACATTTGCCTTTCCTCGACAGCACACAGTCTCACTAATAACGCATTCGTGTTGATTTATTTATTGCTTCTTTCTGGAAAGAGAGCTGTGAATGCGTTAACAATTCTCTTTTTCATGACTCTTTCTTTTTCACCGTCTTTTAAAGTGGACGATTCGTGGAATAACTCTTTCGGAATTGGACCAACTGTTCTGAAATTGTTTTTAGAAGTCAGACTCGGTAATTGTCTAAATAATTTATAAAAGAAATTTTTATGGAATAAGGGTGTAAAATAAGGGAGAGGGTCTAGGACTCGTGCAACAATTAAGGATATTTTTGAGGAAACTGTCAGGCATGGTAATTAAGACATCTGTTAGGGTTGTCTTCAGGTTTTATTAGCGACAGTCTCAATATCCCTCGCGAAGAGTGATCAATTTCCGAATTTCTAAAAAGAGGCTTAGGTCGACGGTATGAGAATTGCGCGAAGGCGCAAACTACTCGTTACCTGAAGGTGCGCACGGCACGATGAGGGTGTTGTGCCACGTGGAAATTCCGCTACAGTAATAAACCTGTGCCACGTCACTCTCGTGAATTTCCCCCTCCTTGGAGAAGAGTTCGCGAGAGTGGGGGTACGAAGGTACTGCTCCATCTAACGGCGACAAAAATGTATGTTGTTTTACGTTTTTCTCTGTAACACTAGAACGACAGTCAGTCTTTGCCTAGCCAGTCAAGCAAACAGTTCTCTTAATCCATTAGCGTCATTAGCGTATGTATACGTTCAATTTTCCTGGTCACCATCACCGGAGCCATATGCATACGCTCAACTTTGTTGGTCACTATCATAATTCCTTAGCTAAAAAATAAAAATGGTGATAAAGACCTTCTTTTCATATTTCCTTATGATGGAAATGGGTTAAAATAAAAAGATAGAAAATCTGACAAGAGCCTGCTTCAGTAAAACACACCATCAACTACAAGGGGATTTCTTAAAATATAGTTTAAAAGCTTCGGTAAAGCAGCAAATTAAGAATGATTAAAAATGATACAATGAAATGATCTGAAAATAAATCGTCGAATAGAGACAGCTGGAATGAATATTAAATATACAGATGTAAAGCAAAACAGTGAAATGATACGTTGAAATTCTGTTGTTTAGATGGCAACGACGTTCAAGGAAGAAGAAAACGAGAACATGAAAGAAGGATCCGCACGCACGATATCGCGAGCATCGGATGTGTAGGTGGGTGGTATTCATCGCGGATAGGTTATTGCGGGAATCGCAAACTCCTCCTCTCGGTATGACTTATCGGACGCGACTTGTTGCGCGCACGCGATCGTCCGCGAAACAATTGTTTCCGAGCCCGGGGCTTAAGCAGCCCGTATATCGATTAATAATCCGGCATGGCGATAAACTTTGCGTACCGATCTCCGGTACTTCCACCAGTGGGGATCGCCAAGGTCGCGATTTTGGGCGTAAATTCGCGAACACAATGGCGGACGGTGATACGGCCACTGATAACGAGCGGCCGCCGACGTGTTTTCGCTTGATTTGCACGGTTGAACGCTTGACGGATAAGTGACGTGCCATGACGGATCGGCTGATTGCTCGATTATGTCTGAATAATGGCCGCCACGTATTAATTATAATTCGAGTGCAGACTTCGCGAGCTACGGCCTGTTATACTTTTCAGTTTTTTGTATTTCTTTGGATTTCGAAGTTTACGTTTTTTAGTTCGTTAAAAAATAGATCCTGGAAACTAGAAAGGCTAAGAAATGGATCCTAGAAACTAGGAAGCCTTAGAAATAGATCCTAGAAGTTAGGAAGGCTAAGAAATAGATCCTAGATGTTAGGAGGGCTAAGAAATAGATCCTAGAAACTAGGGAGGCTAAAAAATAGATCCCATAGACTAAGAAGACTGAGAAATGGATCCTAGAAATTAGAAGGGCTAAAAAATAAATCCCAGAGACTGAAAAGACTGAGAAACAGATCCCAGATCATGAGAAAACAAAGAAACAAAATCGACTCGTAGATAAAGCTAGCCAGCGTCTCCAAAAAACGTTCGAACGCCAAAACGAAGTGATCAAAGCCGGATTTGTTGGAGAATCGTGAGCAATCTTCCCCGGTGGCCCTTAATCAGACCGAATTGTACTCAATTAAGCAGTTCGCAGGGTTCGAGAAGGCAAACGAGAGCGCGAGTTCGACGTCGTCGGGTGATCGATGTGGGAGAAGCTGAAATTCGAGGACACCGACACCTGGTGTTGGTAGCACGTCTCGTAGAGAGACAGGAAACAGAGACAGAGCAAGGGAGAGAGAGAGAAGATTCTCCCGAGAAGAGCCGAGACCAAGGGGCTGCGGGTAAAACGCCGATGTGGAAGTGAGTTACATCGACGGGTTGTGTGCGCCGGTCGCCCAGAATGTTGTTAGGATGCTGGGAACCGAGTCCGTAATCAGCAGTACTCTCCGAATTCGCAGCCGGATCACGTCGTTATTTAACGAGATTACGTTGTTAACCGGGATGCAGACCCGAACCCGACGGGCCCGATATGAAATTAAACTGCCGCATTTTTATCGAGCAACGAGCCAATGCTTGACTCCGGGTTAAGCAATTCTTTATGGCTCTAGAAGCACTCGCATGACGGCGATTAATTCGGCTAAATTATTTTTCATTAACAATCGATCTGCCATTAATCGAAAATTATGTTTACCAATATACGCAGAGGCTCGTTTGATCAATGGTAGGACCAATGGTGGTACTCTTGGGAATCGACCGCCCATAAAGGATGTATTCGTTAAAATTCCTACTGTTCGGAAAAAGTCGAGGGCAAACAAGAGACCGAAACCCGCTTAAATGGAACGTCTATCGCGTTCCCGCATTCCCTGAGCCTCGGCCCCGTTGCCATCGGTGTCAGCCGGCGTCTTTCTATTCCATTACGTAAATTGCATCGCGTCGATTCACCCATGATTCTTCTATATTCGCTTTCTCGGGGGACTCATCTAATTTTCCTGTTTTTCAGCGAGCCCTCAGCGCGAGCGGAGCCAGCCCCGTCGATCCTCCCCATCGTCTCATTGCCCCATTGTTTGGTATTCAAAATTTACGCTGGTCTCGTTTCGAGGGTCCTCGAGGCAGTTCGTCGTTGCGACGACGACGAGGACGACGACGACGACGGCGTTCTGATATTCCGCAGACAGCCTCCATTACGGCATTCCGCAGCCTGTCGTAGGAGGCACGCACGAAATTCGTTCATCCAACCCGGGTCAGCCAGGGACGGGTTCATTAGAACCGGCTGGCTTCGATCGGATCGGCGAACCCCTCGGAATCCCGGAAACGGTCCCCGTGCTGCCTCTTATTATCACTTATTCCCAACTACCGGTCGACGGTGACGATCCTCGATGCTGAAATTGCGCAAACAAATTTTTTTCGTGGTCGTTTCTAACAGACGATTCCGCGCTGTTCGATCGACAGGGAATAGTATTAAAAAATTATTTCGTATTCTGGAATCGCATTGGATGTAAGAAAATGATGTATTGCCATTTCCAAAGACGTGTTTGCTGAAATCAGCGTTAGAACGAGTCACGGATTGATTCGTCATTGTTAAATTCTGATTTAGCATTGAATATTTAATATCGGGCTTCCGTACGACGCTATCCTACAGCAGAGTGTACCATGAATGCTAGATAAGTTTTCGTGGGAGTCGCGTGTACACGAGTACAGAGTATTAGGGGGCCTAGGAAGAGAGTTCTGAAGGATGATAGCGGTGGAAGAGGATGAGAAGACGAGAAAAAAGAAATGTTTATCAGGCCGTCGCGTTGAATACGGGGCAACTGTCGACTGGCTTGTAGGAAACCCTCGAGCATTGTGCGCAGAATTTCTACGGGGTTGGGGACAGGAGGGAGAATTCATGGGGTAATTCCGTGTTCGATACACCGTGCGCGCTTAAGGCTGCGATGTAACCGGCGTCACATAAGCGTAATACCGGATAAGCCGCAATAATGCAGACCCGCTGTGCGTGCATGCGAAAGTGGAATGGATCCTGCTGCTGCTACTGCTAGCTGCTAGCTGCTACTAGGAGCTTCAAGAGCCAAACGTCCGTGGAGCATAATCATTGTACCGAAACGCGAGGCTACTTCGCCTTTGCCCGGAGACAAATCCGCGAAAAGTTTTTCGAAACGGAAACGAACAGAGAGAATATAATAAGCGGACGCGTTCCGAGCCGCTGTCTTCGACGGAATATTACCGTTACCGACGAGAAACGTAATCGTTGCGAATTATTCGTAGGAAATGCACGATTACCGTTTCCGTTCGAAAAGAATTGTTGCAAATTCGTGCATTTATCACAAAAATGGGTAACCGCAATTTTCAGCAGTAGAAGTATTTTGCTTCTGTTAACTAAAGGAAGAAACAAATTTTTATTTGCGTCCAGCACCATGTAATCGACGAGAAACATTTTTTAAGGAAAAATTTGTCGAGAAGGCTGCAAATCTTGGAACAGTCTCCAAAGGATCTACAATCTCTCCTTTTAGAGTTACCGTCGGAGTCTTGAAATATTTTTTTACAATTTCTAATGTCCCATAATGAATTCGAAAGTTTTTCTATAGCGTCTTTAGTTATGAGTAAATATTTGCAGGTGTGAATTCTCGAATATCGGAATCAGTGACGCAGCGTGGATCGCGAGGCTACCGCAGCGTAGAACGACGAGGACAATGAAAGAATAAAATCCCTCTGCGGGATAATTAGCGTGAGAAGCATTAAGGAGACACCGGGCAATTTCGAGCGGCCATTTTTCACGGTAATCTGCGCGTCGCCCGCGCCAAGACCCTCCGAGATCGGTGTCTTCATTTCGTTTCGGTGCAATCATGGAACGTGAGGATGAAAAAACTCGCTTGAAATATCGTTCGAGATGATTTAGCGATGCCTAACAATTAAGTAGAACAGCGAGAGGGAAGCAGCCGGCGCGGCGCGACGCGGCGGCAGTCTAAAGTGCTCGGTAAAAGTATGATATTTCGAGCAAAGCAAAGATTTGTCGGAAAATTTATGCCGCAACAATTTAACGCGCGCCGCGCCGACATGTCGGATATCGATGTTATTATTTACATTGACCGGTCGAAATGATTGGCAAGAGTACTCGCGTGATTATTATTATATATCAACGTTGAATGATCTCGTCCGATGGATATCGCAGGGGACAATAAAATAGTAGCGAATCAGATTAATTAAATTGAACAGATGTTTACCGGCGCCTCATCGATACGCGAATATTATATTAACGCCGAATTTACCTTACGGGTCGAGCGAATATTCGGGAATACGAATGCGTGGATTCATCCTTGTGTAAAATATATTTTTGCAACGTTGACCGCAAGAAACAGTTCCCTGACTAAATCTGTTGCTTTTAACAAATTAACGATGGGGCATTTTTTTAAAACTTTGCTGTGCGACGGGTGATTGATATGCAGAGTGTCCCAAAATCCCTTCATCTCCCAGAAATGGAAGTTCCTGAGGTGATTTGAAGCAACATTTTCCTTTGCAAAAATGGCCGCCGCGACTTCGTTTGGAAGTTATTAACGATAAACACGGACCAATCAGTGCGCAGCTATAGTGCCTGGATTCCGGCTCGGCTACAGGTCCTGCTGAGCGTCGCATTGCCATTGCACGAGCCAGAGTCTGTCCGCTGTAGCCGCACTCTGATTGGTCCATGTTTTTTGTTAGTTACTCGCAAGCATGCGCGGTGGCCATTTTTGCAAAAGGAATATGTTGCTTCAAGTCACCTCAGGAACCTCCCATTTCCGGGAGTTGAAGGAATTTTGGGACACGCTGTAGAATTAATGATATACATAGAAGAGATAAGCTTTTAAATTAACTACTGTGATGTATTCAACTGTTAGAAAAACACTAATAAATATGTTACTGTTCAAAATCATTTTCACCTAAGTCGTATCTTTTAACGACTTCAATTTAAACTCATTTTAAGCAAGTCTAATCATATTTATATTTCAGTCCCGAGCCGGCGGTGGGACACAAGAAGCGATCGCGCGTCGAGAGTTTTTGTGTACCACCGACCGAGTCAGCTGCTCGAACGACAACAGTCGACGAGGTGAATGCTCGATTTTGTAAACCTCGCTGCGACGAGGTGCGTTTACCTCGATGTTATTGTCGTGCGTGCTATCGTCTCCTGTTTTCCTTTTGCCGAATCCGTTACCTAAATCCTTGGTCTCCCTTGCAGCACCAATTACCAGGTCGTTGCCCTAACGAACGTTGGTGCTGTCTGTTCCTTTTCGATTTCAAAGTCCCTACTCCTTCCTACTTCCAAAAACCGATAGCTCACACTGTATAAATAGAGCAGCACGACGCAGCTCGGGGCTCTTTGCTAGTCTCTCTTGCGCTTCTCGCTATTCACAAACGTCTTTTTCGATTTCGACTATACATCTCGTGCGTTTCACGCTGTATTTTCGACTTTCTTCCGAATCGTGCGCTTCGCGATTCGTCTCGTATTATCGTGCGTTTCACGATACTACTCATCTCTCCTAGCATTGTAAATTCTTCTCTTGTCCACTTGTGTATTTTTCTTCATTTTCAAATATACTGTTGTTATTGTTATCTCTGTCTCCACTTCTTCCATTCTCACTTCAAACCTTCTATTCCTCATTCTTTCATTTTTCGAACCTTTACCTCGTTCTTCGTCCTTCCTTCCCTTAGCTATAGTTTACACAGTTACAATGCATAGAATAAATAGTAAAATTCATTGCTGTCATAAGTAATACGGTTATCGGAGAAATTACTAGAAAAACACACACTTGTCGCAAAACGAGAATACTCGATAACGTACATTTCAATAAAACGGAAATTCGCGTAAATGAATCATGACGTTAAAAATGATTATATCTCACAAATGGTTGACCTTTTGACCTATGTTTACTAAGTCTGTTTTACTGAACACTTGGATGGTTTTTTTTTAACAACCTGTATATTCTTAAATCTTTTTAAGAAAGCTGATCCAAAAAAAAGTTTCATGCTGCTTGAAATGGCACCAACTAAACTCCATCAGAAAATCCACGGTCCAATGAATTTATTAGTACCGCATTCGACTGAAAAGGGGAACAGCAATGGCGTCGCGTTCGACGTCGGAACATCCGGTTTCGTCAATTGTTCCCCGAGCACTGTCAGGGAGAAACTGCTCGCATAAATTTCGTCTGAACGGCATCAGACCCGGGAACGATCTTCAGCATTATTCGCACAGCCGAAGGATGATCCGGATTTGTGCAATCGGCCCTCAGCTGCAACGGTTCGGCAACCGGATGTGCAAACCAGCTCGGATAATAACTAGCTGCTTATCGGACACTTAAGACGATTCCGAAACGCCAAGATCCATCCCTCCCAGTTGCGACTGTAGAAATCGGAAATGATGCAACCCACCTCGTCCTCTGGATCTTCAATTCGATTTGCTAGGACGCTCGTTAACAGCCGTTCCCACTCTCCCTTCTGTTTCGCGAACGTATCGCCATTTTAATCTGCATAGCTCCCACGTCTCAGACACGTTAATTCATTCATCCTGCTCTTCTCTTACCGTTTGTTGAGCGATTATTATATTTTGTAGAAATGATTTTATGCTACTGAAATTTTTCGACAATTTTCATTTTAGACATTAGATATTTTATTTGATATAATTCGATAGGGGTTGTAGTACATTATTCACAGTCGGCGAACGACACAGCTAAACGCAAATATGTAGTGATCACAATAAATACACAGGCAGCGCCGTTTTCATCGGGGCAACGCGAAACATTGAACAAATTAATTTGAACAGTGTTCGGCGAATGTGAAATATATTTCGCACAACGGCGGCACCGCGGCGACACAAAGCTCGCCTGCAGAAAAATCTGTTCCGCGCAAACAGTTGACCGGAGGTTCACCGTTCTATATAGATTAATTATTCGAGCCTGGTGAATTACAAGGGCTTATGTAGAACGGCTCAATATCCGACTTGCCTTTGATACGATTTTCCAATGAAATTTGTAAAGCTTTATTCGCCGTTGTTCACCTGTTTGCGAGACACAGAGGGGCGCCATTGTACAATGTGTCTCATGAACTCTGAAATATCTTTGTTGCTTCATACAGCAGAGATTTTCCAACGAAAATGTTATCTATGAAAACGCCTCGCGATTAATCGCACCTGTGGAATTGTACGATATTTTAAGAAACTGTTTTCGTTTTTGATTTCAGAGAAAAATTTTCTTCAACACTAAAACGAACTAGGAAAATCGGAGTCTCACCTTTACAACGGCAGCTTAAAATTCAATATACGACATTTCGTTCGAGCGGTATTGTGCTATCTTAACCTGGGAACCGCGGCAAATCGAATCTCTTCCTCGCAGATTGCGACTCGAGGAACAGTCGCGAGGAACAATCGGTTTGTCGAAAGGAAATTCTCCGGGAAGAATAAAAAAAATTCGTCGTGGCAAAGGAGCGAAAAGGCCGATTTCCGCGTTTTCGCCTCTCGCGAATATATTTCATCGTTTTTCGCGAGGCAGTTTTGTTCTCCCGCTTTTGCCAGCCGCGCCGCGCCGCGTCGTATCGGTGCTTCTTTTTCTGGTTCCCGAGGCGAAAGAGAAGGTTTCGAAAGTAGTTAAGAGAGAAGCCGGGAAGGCAGTTTTCGCCGGGAAGAAACCGGAAAACGGCAGTTGACAGGCCGATTTATAGCAACCGACAGGCTGAGTGGCGTGCACCAGCATTTTCCCGGCCGCTGACCGTAATTTACATTTGAAATTGCATCGCGGGGCGCGTTTTAAAATTTTAACAATACTCGCCCGCTTGCCCCCCCGCACGCTTGCACGCTCGTGCTCTCTCGCCTTCATCAATGAATTTCACCGTTATATTTAAAACCCCTGCTCGTTCCGTTAATTACGCATGCTAACGACTGTTGCCGCCCCCCCGCCGCGCCGTGCCGCCGTCTGCGAAATACACTGTGTCCCGTGAACTCGAAATATCTTTGTTATTTCAAACAATACGCGAAAATGTCACTCATGATAATTGCTGAATTTAACACTACGAGCGACGCGTCTCCCGGATTTAAGAGGAAATTTTTGCGACCGATCCATTTAAAGCCTAATGAGAATTATCGCTCGAATTAAAAATACGTTATCTAGCACTGCGATTTTGAGAACAGAATCTGTATCGCGCGCCTCGAAATGGGAGAATCATTTTAGCCAGATTCGGCAATTAACTTTTGGGCTGATGTCGAGATTTTCGAAAGAGAATTTTCTCAGAATTTCATTATTTAAGAATGAATTATTTCACGATTTATCTTGCTTACCGGACCAGAAGCGATCGCTTTAATCGCCCGAGGGACTGAATAAAATTTTATTCAAGCTTCCCCGAAAGGAAAACGTTTCTCTCTACCGTAGAGGGCTAAAAACATTCTCGAGAAGCTTACGCAGCGATCATCATTCTCGAAGCGGGGGATTTATCGTGGGCCAGAGGAAAGGCTTCCGGAAGGATTCGCAGCTAACGATACAAGTCCTGGAGGAAGCTCGGAGGGTGCAATTAATCGCCGGGAGGGTTGCGAAAGTGGGGGCTGGCACGCTCGATTTCCTCGGGGCCGCTGGGAAAGAGTGGAAGGAAACAATTCGCGTTCTCACGGGCTCCGTTTAATTAATTAGAGGGACGGGCATAATCGCGCGCGCACGGTCCGCGGCGACGCGTGTCTTTGCTCGATTAAGAGCTTTCGCCCTGTTAACTGTCCAACGGAGACGTGATTTTTTCAGCAATATTTACCGAGCTAATTAATACACCTCTGTTAAACGTGTACCTCGTCTAACCCGCTTATGCATTCTGAACGTTTGTATTCTGAGGATTTGAGTAAATTTAGAAAAATAAATTCTTTTTCCTTTCGGATGGTATCCTCAGTGAAACAGCTTCCGGATTAGTAGTTGTCGCTCGGGTATTTTTCAGAATTTCTTAGTAAAAAAAAATTACTACGCTGGCCCAATATATGTACCCTTGGATAAATCATTCGTCGAAAGGAACGATCCACGAATTTTTTCGGGAAAAATCCCGAAAGATCACATTTCTCTCGGACCGTAGCCAACATGCTTTTTAATTACTATTTCGACGGCGGTTCGATCAGGGGTAGAGTTGCGTTCGACCGACGTCAAAGCCGGAAATTTACCCTATTAGAGGCAGACCTCGAATTCATTAGTCGAAAGTACTATGCGAACGGGCAAACGTATTCGAGTTGACCACTCTCGCGACTCTGACGAGTGATCGCGGAATGATCGCGAATTCTGACGAGCGATTGCAAACTCCGACCAATTGCGATCAACGTTTGCCCGTTGCCCGCTGGTTGCCGAATTGCCCGGGCCTCTTTTTTTGTATTCGACGCCTCTTTGTCGGCGCTGTTTGGCCCAGACCCGTCGAGGGTCTCTTTGTGGCGCGCACACCGTGATGGACTTGCCGAGCCCTGCCGACTCCGATACAATGCTTTAGAGTATTATATAATAAATAGAGTCTGGCCCGTGATCGGTGTTACAATTCAGAGTGATGTCTAGACTAACCTTTGTGCGTTTACGGCGGAAATATTTCGAATACACGGGAATTTGAATGTTGATTCTCAGAATGTGGACGGTTTCGATTGGAAATATTAGGTCTATGTATGAACAAATTCTTAACCTAGAACAGTGAATATAATTACCAGAAGTTATACGGGAAAATTAAGTCTTCCAAGTATGGAGTAAGTAGTATTAAACGGCATTGGTCAGACGCGGTTGCTTTATCTACTCAGAACGATAAGTAAGATCTGGTGGCTGATAAAACATATATTTTACTACTTTCCACGATGGCGCACCGTCGCATAAAAAATTCCCCATACATCCAACAACAAAGTAATTTTTATCGAATTATTACAGCAAAGACTCTAAATCTAATGTGAATTGTTATTAAAATCTACAAAGTTAAAAAAAGAAGGCTGCCTCCACCACACACTCTCTCCGATACCTTGAAAAATTCAGCACCGTTGCAAGCAGTTCGCCTCAAACGTAAAAAATATCCGCGCCACGTAGAATCCCGGGAGGAACAAGGGCATTGGTAGGGCGGAAACGGCTATTTATTATACGCGGTCGTAACACCGAATCCGTTGAATGGCGAATTCATTCGGCCGGCCATTTTACGCGGGGATAAAGCTTCGGGAAAAGGCGTAATGCTCGCGCGAGAGCATATAAAGCCTGTGCACACGGGGTCACGAGCCCCGTATCTCGTATTCACCCTGGCTCGCAGCGGTATAAAAAACGAAGAAGACGCGCGAGAGACAGAGAACAGACAGAGATACACCCCCTCTCATCCCCCCCCCACACACACACAAGAGAGAAAGAAGGGGAGACGAGGCAGAAGAGGGGTGAAAAAAGAAAAACGAAAGCATTTTCCCAGTGACCCGCTTATCTCGCAAGAATGCCAACAAAAACGGTCGCCCCGTCCCGGAAACGTGGTACACAGCCTGGAGAAGAGCGTTTCGGACGGTTTACGGGGCCAGGGGGGGTGGGAACGTGTGTCGAGGGGGTGGCTGGAAGGGTTGTCGCGTGTATTCGGGTCCGTGCTCTTGCAAAATATAAAAAGAGATTGCATGGCTGATTTATGTAAATACCTTTGGCCCGCGGATAAACGAGTTCTTGCCGAAGCTCGGCGAGCAACCGGGAGGGAGGGGCGGGGGTGGATAGGGAAGGATGGCTTGAAGCAGCCGGAGCCAGAAGATGCTAAAGGCTTAGGAACGCCCGACGGCCATTCGAGGAGTAAATATTTTTCGACTCGTCGCGCGCGTCACTCACGGCGGATTCGCGACAGAGTTTATCGTATTTCGCGCCCTGCTGCCTTGCCTGTCGGGAATCAGCCAGCCCGACCCCCGACCGGGGGAACAAGGGGGTGAAAATGGGCGGTACACCCTCTCCGCTCTCTCTCTCTCTCTCTTTCTCTCTGGTACACACTCATCCGAACAACCGTATTTCACCAGCCGAGGCAGGACTTAGTCAATTTGCGAGTCGACTACCCGACCCACAACTCCCTACCAAGAGCACACCTCCCCCCCCCCCCCCCCGCCGCGAAACCGTGACACTTCGAGAAGTTTAAATAATCTTGACGACGACGGCGCCACGGAATATTCTTTAGAGAAACGCTCCGAAACGGATTTTCGGGATTTTTCTGGCAGGCTTGCTTCCCTGGGGCGCTGTTTGCCGGGTCTATAGGGTGGCGTGGAAATTTGGGACTATGCGATGTCCTAGTGAAATAATTGCGAGTGTATTATTTTGTAAATTCAATGTTTTCGATGAATATCCTTTGGTTACTAATGATTTGAAAAATTGTTCGATTCTCTTGGCTCCGCTACACGCGTAGAACAATTTCCAGCAGAGTTTTCGTCGACTGGTCGCGATCTCAAAAACGACTCAATTTGTAGATTGTTCGAAGCGGAGATAGTTTGGCACGCGTTTCAGAGTGTCTGTTTGTTCGAGAAGATTCTATTATCGTCCGGCGCAACGCTCGATTTATCTGTTCCAGCGGTGCGCCGGACAATTTCAATGTTTATTATCGGGTACAGAACCTGCACTCCGTTTTAATCCGATCCCCTCTGTTCCACCATATTTTCTCAGATTTCGCGAAAATTTCATAAATCATGCACGAACAACCGGTATATGTATATGTACTTCTCTCATCCCGCCTTGATATTAATCGGCAGGGAGAATCGAAATAATAACGAAAATGGCAACTGCCCCATTTAACGTAACGGATACGAAACCGGGAGCGTTTTTAGGGGAAACGCAATAACGTGTGTAACGAATGAAGCCCGGGCTGATATACAAACTGGTAAATCGAGCTCGCGAAATAAAACGGATTGGCCGGTCACCATTTTTCATGATAATCGGGCTATGAAAATTTGTCGGCCGACAGAGAGAGAGAGAGAGAGAGAGTTACAGGTGAATCGCGTTCGAGTCGCTCGAACCGGATATTTGAAGCAACAGCACGCAAACATTTTCATTGTTTGCGATACACGTCAGGAATTATGTGTCCCGGAAACAGTATTGTTGATCTAGCTACATATTAAAAGCTCCGGGCTCCGGGCTCCGGGAGCGGCATCCATAAAGATTACGGCTGCCCGCCGTACCATAAAAGTTCAAGCGAACGTTAATAAAATCTGTATTCTCTCTGCCGGTCTAATAAATACCGCGACGGGGAATAAAAGTAACAATTTAATTCGTCGTTACTGCAAATACATTGGTTATCGATACAATTCGGTTGAATATTGCGTGCGACTATCCTCGCCAGGAGAAAGGGATACTCGCAAACGAATGCTTCCAAATGTCGTCCGAATTTCAAAGTGCTCAGTTGATTTTATAAATGCGGTGGCTCCACGAATTAGTAGAACTATGATTCAAACGTATTTCCAATTGTCGATTCCTTTTTCACTCCCACAGACACCGTGGCCGAGCGATGTCGTGCGGCAAGCAGCCGTCGCTGTCGCCACGACGCTGAGTAATTACGGTTCATACCGGAGACGAAACGTCGCGGCGTCGATTGGAGCTTGACTCTGTGTAAACGCACGAGCGAAACGAGCCAGCCCGTGCGTTACGCGCGTGTGCGTTAACATAATGCATCGAGCAGACGTTGCTTTGATGTCAAGTATGAATCCCTGCGAGCAGCTGCGGATGCGAGCAAACATCCTCGGTGCCGCGTCGCGCCGCGCTGCGGCGGTTCGCGCGGGTACCAGCTGAATTCCAGCGAGCGCGTCGCGACGCCCGGCGCCGTTTCAACGCCCTGAGAACCGTGGAATTGCGACGCGGGGCCTGTTCACGCGTGATCCCGTTCCCATCCCCTAAGCTCCGAGGGTTGTCGCTATAACCTGCTTCGTTGGAACAGTATTGAATTCTTCAATTTTATATCTAGAAGCTCGGTGAATTTATTAGATCTACAAATTAATTCGTCACTTTTTCTCCCCTTAAGATTCTAGGCTTAAAATTGCATCAGCCCCGATGGAAAATAGCCTTGAATTCCTCAATTTTATATCTAGAAGCTCGGTGAGGTGAATTTATTAGATCTGCAAATTAATTCGTGACGCATTCTTCCAGAAATTTTTCACCCTTTGAGCTCTCAGAGTTTGAAATTATATCTGTTTCGATTCTATGACCAGACTGTGGATCTTGCAATTTTAGTAAATTGGGGTCGGAAGTAGGCGAGGAAGGCAGACGAAAATGACCAGCGATTTTTATTAACATCGTAACATCACGCTAAACAGAAATTTAAAAATTCTGTGAACTGCCCAACTCCTTGGCTCTCAGTAGTCGATGAAAGGCATTCCACATTTTCGCCATTTACAAAAAGCCTTTTATCAATATGTGTAGAATTAATAGAATGAATGATAGGATTAGAAGTATAATCAAACATCGTTGCTTAATCATTTTTTAAAGCAACGCAAAGAGGATCCGAACCATCTTTACTTTTCATTGTTGTTAAAATTTGTAAGATAACTAATATTTGAAGTCATCCACTTCGTGCAGCTTTATGTATTAATAAACTTCGTCGAAATTGAAGATTGTTGGAGGATCGACGTTTTTCTCGAAAATATAAACAATTCGAAAAGTATTCACGTTTTGATGCAACTTCACGAACACGTCCACAATACTAGGACGTTCGAGTAATCGAGTATGTTGTCTCCGGTTCCTGTGGTACATCTGTACATTTCCCAGGTGCTGCTTCATCTGCCATAATCGATGCTCTCCACGACTGATACGTTCGCGCAAAAAGATTTACTCGAACCTGGTTTGGTGTGGATCGAACCACGGGACACGAACGAATGACGTCGAGAAAAGGGCGTGTGCCTTAATATTTTCGGGTAATCGGCGATTTGTAAGTGAATCATGTTTTTGTAGACTCCGGATTATCAGAAACAACGATAGCAGTGAAACGTTTTATAGATTCAGTACAATTTCGGTTCATTTTCGTATACCTTTATTTTGTATCGATGACAAGCATTTTTCGTTAAAGTAAAAAGAAAATTATTAAAGTCATCACTGATACGAGCATTAATATAAATGTTTCCTACGGTTTGCGAACGCTCGAGGATCTGCAGTGGAGTCGCAGCAGCTCGTTTCACGGCGAGAAGTGCAGGATTACCTATTTATTCGTGACCAATTCAGCGCGACGTCGATCCGCGTTTTCCGGCGAACCAGAAAAGGCTGGCTGTGTAGAGTGCATGGCGCTGTGGGAGGGGGTGGGGGTCTCTCTTATTCAAGATTTACTTTGAAACTGGAGACACATGAAACGTTCTCAAAGGGGAGCGTCGATTGCGCATTAAACAGCGTCGCGGAGGTGCCGGCGCGGGCGTTTCTCGTTCAAAGTGCGCCGAGCTAATCGAATTACCCTCTCCGCGAACATTTACCTGCGGCGCGGTGCTCTTTCTGCGACAATACACCTTGCTTCCCGTGCCGAGCGCGAAACGAAAAACAGAAAAGAGGAAAGAATCGAAGATCCGACCGGGAATCTTAACGAAAATATTTATTTAGTTTGTGAGACACGGTCGTGGATCGTTGGCAGGCGTTGGTCAGCCATTATCGCGCTGCGCTGCCGTTCCCTTTCAGCATACTGATTCCATTTCACTCGCCGTAATTACATCAGTCTCTCCAGGTCTCGGACGAGTGGCAAAGATGGCGGTGCGGCCGCGTCAGAGCCGGATATGACGACACGGCGCTGGGACTGCCATGGAAGACACCGGAGGCCGCAGAATAATCATATTCCTATGCACCGTGCCAGGATGCACCGCCTTTTTCACCTTCGTCATTTTCCATTAACTAATTACTTGGTGGTGGCGGTGCAAGGCCGTTATCGCGTAAGCGCTGAAGAATTCCACCGTGTCTTGGACTCTGCGATCTTCAAGATGATTTATTTGTTCGTGAAAACTTTAATAGAAACGCAAGAGGTAGCCCTAGAACTTAGTAACACTGATAAGTGGCCTTAGGAGGCACTACCGGGTAACTCGAAATTCGGCCACTCGTTCGAACAAGCGTTCAAGCATTCGGAATACAATACAAAAGACTGTGGTAAACGCAAGGAACGGTATAATTTGCAACGGAGAACATTAAGAACGATCAGACGCCGCAATGTATTTGTTAAATTCGAGATTAGAGCGTTATCAGCGGCAGACGCGGTTACCACCGCGCAAATAAGTGTCCCCCCCTGTCTCTTATCGGCGGCAAATACAAATAAGGGCTGTTGAACTTCGGCAATTGAATTTGTAAGTCGCCCGTCCCCCGTGAAACACAGTCTCGTTTACGGTAACAGTCGAGATAGGTGTAGGAAATCGCGCGATGCAGGAAACGTTAGCGCCGGTTCCCCGCGTCAGTTTCCAGCACCCCGCGCACCGAAATATCGCGGAGGAATTTCAAGTTCCATCGTTCCGATCCTAATCAGTTGTACCGCGACGGGGAGCCACGATTTTCATCCGGATTGCTCGTTCTTCCACATTGTTTCGAGCTTCTCGAATGGCTTCGAGTCACTGGCAATTCCCCGGAAATGCCCCCCCTTGCCTTTTATCCATCGAGATCTCGAAGAAATCTTAAACGCAAGTGGAAACATTGCATTCTTCCACCGGAATCTTTCCATAAAAGTATTTTATGCACACATTTTCTCCCTTGTAATTGTTTATTTCGTGAACCGAAATAGTTATTTGCACTCGATTTGAAATAACAAATATTTATTTGTGTTATGTACAAGTGCGTTGCCGGCAGAATTAACCTTGGGTAATTACTACGACGGAAACAGCGGGCTTTCTCGGTTATACACTTGTAAGTGAAAGTGGCGTGGTCGGATCGAGTTTCGGCGATTAACTCGTATGCGATGAGACCGAAACAATATCTCCTTAACTTCCGGAGAATTCTAACAAGCAGTAGACTTCTGACTTTGAATTCTGATTTTTGAACTCGGAAAAACCGATTTTGAACTCTGAACTTTGAATTCCGAATCTTGAACACCGCTGACCCGGAGTCCTCTCCTTTTTATATCTAGCGAGAAGTTCGGACATGGGCCAGTTTTGGGAGAAAAAATCATCCCCATTCGCTGGTTGACTTGAGGGAGGAATTTCCGGAGGAGACTTCCGGAACCGCCATCACCGGTGGAGGAGGAAGTCGCCACCTCAAGTCAAATCCAGGAATTCCCGATATGGACAAACGACAGTACCCCGGAGCAGTGCGAGTGATTTCTGCTCAAGTGGCCCACAGTTGTTTTACCATCCTATAGCCTGGGTCCGGTGACGAAGGCTAAGGCCGCGATCATAGTGGACCCGACTACGTCCGGCGTCCGACATTTCAAATGTGTGAGTAGACCCGTCTGTGAGACCCTTCTGGTTTCCAATGTCGGGCCACTGCGAGCACATCGGTCGACCAAATCGGCCGTGCCAGCACCAACACATGTGTGGAAACGCTTGTGCGTGTGTGCCGAAGTCGGACGTCGGACGAAGTCGGGTCCACTGTGATCGCGGCCTAAGGGTACTAAATGATCCGCACGTGACCTCAGGGTGCCACGCTTAGGCATCATAAATCGTCTTAAAATCTAAGTGGCTCGCGCATGCGGCCCAAAATATACGATTTCCTGGCCGCCGAATATGCGGACCATAAGGCCCACTGCGACCGAATGCGGGACTCTCTTGTACCTAGTGTTCGCACGCGAGCTAGGGCACGGATTGACTTTATGGCCACTTTCCCAAGGCCATCAGCTCGAATTAGCATTCTTCTAATTAGTCGAAGGACGGCTAAAAATGGGAAAAGGACCTTTACGTGACGAACAATGTGCAATTAGAGGAATGCAATTCTCGCAGCTGTTTCGCAGCTGATTGCCTTGCGACAACCGACTATTTCGATAATTGATTTACATGAAATCATAAATTGGGGAAAACGCTGACATGTCCCTTTGCGGAATCGAACAGTAATAATATAACTGTACCATCTTGACGCGTGTAACTTGGAAAATCCGGACGTGAAACTTCTTCTTCCGTATTTATCGAATGTTTATGTATCTGTTACAGGGTTGATCAGGCATCGTTAAATAATTATAAAAAAATTGACGAACACATAAGACTCTTGTCTCGAACATGTACGGGGACGTTCTCGTTGATCACGGTTGAAGTATGACGACAGCGTTGTAAGCGACGATGTAAAAAGAATCGATCGTATCGAAAGGACGCTCGAACTATTCCGTGTACACGCGTAACCCTGTATCACGGAGAACGCTGTGTTTGCACGGATTAACTTTGATCTAACCGTGCAGTGGCCCCGGCGCCACTGTAATGTCACACCCCAGTGGTTTTCCTCGAGTTCGCGAAGAGAAACACAGAGGGTTAACTTCGGTTTGAATTAATAAACGAGGCTTTGCTTCTAATACCGGGCTTAACTCAGTTTAGTTTGTCGATCGGCCTGTGTAGCACCAAACTGTAATCCGATTTCGCAGATTGTGCCCAATACGATACACCGTCGCTAGTTCGTCGCGGCATATTTCGCTGCTCTCTCTCTCCCTCCTTCTTTCCCCGCCCACCCCCCCCCCTCTCTCTCTCTCTCAGTTTCTCTCTATCTACGCGGGGATCAATCAGCGACCTCCTCGGTCGCTGCCAGCATTTATCGTTCTCGAATTGTCGAGGAACAATTCCGATAAAAAATTATCGACGAAGAGTACCTGTGCTCTTTCTTTAATAAATATCGTAGCGCTGGAGGGCAGCCCTAGAAGATGGCTCTTCGAGGTAGCCCTAGAAATTAGTAACCCTTCGAAATGGGCCTGTCACAAATTAAACAGGTAAATAGAATTCAAACGGTGTCATGTTTGGTGTCATTTTAATCAGAAAACCGCCACGAATATATGTCGGCAATTATTAGAAACGTAGAAAATTTTATCGTTTTATCAAGATGTTCGCATTCGACGATAGCGAAACGAGCTGGGGAAACGGCGTTTGTACAGGTGACCTTTCGGGTCGGGTGAAAACGGGTTAATTTTCGAGGTGTACCCGCAGACTCGCCAGCCATCCTACGGCGATCCTCGAACCGCGGCGGTATCGAACCGTAGAAGAATTCAGAAGCCAGCAATTATTCACGTTTTCCAGACGATCCCCGTTCCCTTTCCCCCGGACGTTCATAAAATCAAATCTGTCTGCCGCAGCGGAGCGGTAGAACCACGTGAAAGTCCGTAAGAAGTGGCGGGGGGCGGGTGGATGGCAAGGGGTACAGTGGAGGAGGAGGAGGAGAGAGAGAGAGAGAGAGAGAGAGAGTGAGGGAGCGAGCCACCCCCGTTCTTAAACCTGGTCCTCGGCAGGTTGCGCAAGATGCGAAAGTTTCTTCCGCGAGGAAAGTTTTGAATATTCAATACTCGGCCGTGGCACGAGCGCAACGCGTCTCGACGTCGACGTCGACGACGGGGGGGGGGGGGGGCGGGGGAATGAAGGGGGTAGCAGACGGTTGGTTGCGGGTACCGGAGCAATTTCATTTTTCCTATTTTGTTCGCGGCTGGATTCGGCGATGCTAGGCGGAGGCGCACAGCCTACCAAGAATCGAGAGATGGGAGAGGGAGAGGAAAGAGAGAGAGAGAGAGAGAGAAGAGAGACAGGACCAGGGGGTATTTTCTATTCACGATGCGTCTGGGATCCCACCCCTTCTCTCCCCTCTCTCTCTCTCTCTCTCTGGTCTCTTTCTTCAACCCCCGCGAGATCGTCTGGCGAGACACGTCGAGCCAGGTCTCTGGAAGGTTTAGATGTTTTCGATGAATCGATTCGAGGGTACTTCCGCTATGCAAACTCTCTTTCCGCCTGGGAGTGCTCCGGCCGATGCACGCCACCCCTCGGACAGCCTAGTGCACCACCCATAACTCCTGAAGAGCACACTGAACCCGGCGACGAATCAACGGAGTTAAGCCTGCGCCCCTGCGACCGTCCTCAACTTTCAGTAACGAGGTTCCCCTCGAATTGCCACGGGCTAGTCCCACGGCGTGCGCTGTGTCGTTCTCGGAAAATGGCTGCGATCGATTGAAATTAAAAAAATAATAATTAATCATTTCTATTACATATTCACTACAAAAAATTACTATAGAACTGAAAACGAATGCTGGCCGTCGGTAGACGATTATACGCGCGAAAAATAAATTCTAATTGGCGCCGTTCGCGTCTCCACAGTGCGTGACACTTATAAGTGGACGAATTCTCTGTTTTCGAGGGTAAGTTCGCAGAGGACACGCGAACTCGGAAGCGGACGCGGCGGACGATGGAACTGTAGAAAGGAAGACTAAACGGGTAGGAAGCAGTTCGACGAGGTCGTTTCCGGGCAAGTCTGATGCGCCTTGACTCGGATCCCAACGTTATCACGACAATTGAATGGCTCGAGTCGTCCATGCTTTCCCGCTCTTGCTGCGCGGCCACGATAAGCTTCAGAAACAGCCCTTAATGGTTTCCCTCGCGATTACCGCTACCTGTACCCTCCGCTCGACCCTCCTTTCCCTTTCTACCATCTCCTGCTCATCCCCCGCGCCACTGATCCTGTCATTCGTTCGCGTCTCAACCGAAAGAAACGTTTTCAACCACGACTCCCGATTCCACGACTATTTTATGTTCGCTCATAAAATCGGATCTAGTTTACACGAAACGTGTCCATTTTCTGACATCCACGCTGCCACCAAAACGGACAGCATACGTCCGTATCGCGGAGCATGATCGATTCCCGTTTTGGCCCAATAACTCTGGCTCGATTTTCACCGTTACCAACTTCCGGTGACAGAAAGGACAGGACAGGGGACCAGGATAGGTCGGGTCGCGGCGGCTCACCCTCTGTCCGGAGGACTATGGTTCGTCATGTGTCCGTGACAATGGCATCGCGGCCGGTTCATGCATAAATGCGACGTAACAATAAACAGAGCCCCGGTCCCAGGGATTGAACCAGAGGATGGGTGGTGAAAATGGGAGCAGAGCAGGGGGTGGCAAGGAGAGCCGCTTCAAAGGCCGTCATAGCCGGAGGATCAGAAACCGATATGAGATTTGGCTATGTATGAATGATGTATCCCGCGACCGGCCCGGCGCTACTTGCAATCTCTGCCCTCTCCCTCTCCCTCTCCCTCTCTCTCCCTCTCCCCCCCTCTCTCTTTCTCTCTCTCTCTCTCTCTCTCTCTCTCTCTCTCTCTCTCTCTAACGCCTGCTTTCGTCAGGGTGAAAGGGCCGCGAGGGAGAAAGCCAGCTAGCCGGGAATGCGTTCCTTGTTTGTTCACGGATATATGTATGTACCGCGCTATATTGCGTATATATACACCGGACCCGTGCAAAACCCGCAACCGTTCCCTCCGATATAGGTACAACGCGCGGCACTTCGTCGAATTTATTTTTCATTCGGACCCGGGAACCGATGCCGGCGATTAGCAGGATGCTTGCGTTCATCGTCCATTCGGGATGATCTTGAAATGTGTTGACAAGGTCATTGTTTGAATTCGTCGTGCGACGGCCTTGAAGTATGCTGGCAAAGTCGCTGTTCGGAGCAAAGGTCCCGAACATTAAGTAGAATATGTTGGTCTTCGAAGGCCGTTCAAGGTTATTCGTTGCCGTTCGAATGTTACATTTATTAACACTAGTTTTGCGACAATATTAAATTACTTCATAGATATAACATGAATGATAACACAAGGTGTAGTTAGCCACGTGAACTAAACATGTTCGGACAGTAGAAACTTGAAAAGCAATCATTCGACCTCGCAAAGCGGACAGCAATTTGAAAATATACAGGTTAATTAAACCGCAACAGAGGGCCGCTTCAACCGGACATTTTACCACGGGAAACAAAGAGACAAGGATGCGTCAGCGCCATCAGAAGTCAGGCGACCGGATGGTGGTGGGGAGGGTCAGAAAACCGTCGGCCACAAATTAAAAGAAAATTCCATTAAACGGAATTCCCTTTTTTCCCGGGCAGTTCGCCGCGACCGTATTACTTCCTCTTCGTCTTCAATTTCTAGCGGTTACGCTACTTTCAAGTGTGCGGTCCCTTCGAATTAAACTTTAAATTGCTCACAGTCAGCGGGAACAAGGGTCTACCTGAAAAATAAATACAAGAACCAGCTGGAGGAGAGAGAGCGACAGAGAGAGAGAGAGAGAGAGAGAGAGAGAGAGAGAAAGGGATAGTGGCTGCCTTAAGAAAACCGAGGGCTGTGGTCGAGAGCTGGAGGGGTGGCCGATGCACATGAGGGGGGTTAGACCACCGGGTCCCGGCAGTTAATTATCAGACATGAAAGGAACCGTCGCCTGCTTTCACCACCCATCTCTCTCACTCTCTCTCTCTCTCTCTCGCTCTCTCTCTCTCATTTTCTAGTTCGCTCTTTCTCGTGATTTCTGGCACCACCCTCCCCCGCCCTCCATGCCATCAAGCTCTTGTTCACCTCGCCCAACGACCTAACGACCTTGAGTGCCCTCTCGCACCCGAAACTCCGTCTTCGTCACCTGTGAACCTCCACAGTATCCTAATCCGATGAAAAGGTGACGTTCAAGCTCCCCGAACAGCCGACGCGTGAATGGAACCGGCCGACACGCGAAAATCTCTAGACGAAATGCCGCAATTTATATTAATTTAGTGTATTACGCTAGGGTAGCGCTTTTATACGAGACCCTCCGCTGGGAATTGGCTTCGTAATTGACTTTGAATCTAGCTTCATTTACTTTGGAGTTCTGTACAGTAAAGATTTGAAATTTGAGAAAAAATTATCAAACAATTCGTTCTTTTATTATACTGGGTGTCCAAAATTCCTACAGCTCCCGGAAATAGGAGGTTCCTGGGGTGATTTGTCCGTCCTTCTTTTAGAAAGTTTCTTAAGGGAGGTGTAGGACAATAGGCACCCTTGCGGCTCGCGGACCTGACATTTCTACCTCTTGATGGGTGAAAGGACGGACAATGTTTTCGAAAAGTTACTCATTGACTCTGCGTGCCAATCTGCAGGAATACCGAAACATGTGATTGCCATAAATTCTAGTCTTACAGCGGTCCTTCTCGTATCCTGTTTTTCGTTCATCCACCCCGTCGTTTTCGTAAGCGTGCTACAGCGTGCATATTCGACACGCATAACGACCTCCCTAGACTTTTCAGAACAATAGTGTCGTTCGAGCCGTGGTAGAGAGAACATCTCCAAAAAGTTATCAATACGAAACTCATAGTTGCTAATATGTGTGTTTTTAATAGTGATAATCACTAGACTGCGGATTTTTATGCAAAATAAAAGTTGGCTGCTGCTGTTGCAAGGGGCAGGATCCAAACAGTAATTTGATTTTTACTTTAATCATGTGAACAAGTTGAAAATAATACATTGGAGTTTTTAATTATTTTAATCTCTCTACTGTTTTAATCTGCACCTACTCATTTTTGCTACAAATGCATGAAAACCGTAGTTTACTGATTTTCATTACTTCATTATTGTGATTTGTGCTGTGATACAAGTGATATTGGAATTGTTATTAGTGCATAGCTATGTGGTGACAAGTGTGAACAGTGATCGCGAGTGTGGAAAATTTTCTTGGCATCTGTATCAAAGAATCATACGATTTATTTATCGTTTGAACAGTGAAAGCGAAGATCCGGATCTTTGACTTCACCGCGCATCCCTTGGACCTTAGATTGCCGTATACCTACTATTCACCACCAGCTGTGCGGTTCGTTGACTTGACCGTATGTCCCCTACCGTTCGGCACTGTCGTATACCTGAGGTGAGCTGTGTAGTTCGTCACTGAGTGGACCAGTGACCCAGATTTCCAAGCAGCAAGTGGATTTACGGCTAATTAAGTGAGTTTTTACAATACATAATTCAAAATTTCTACTCCTTCACTTGTTCACTTCTTCTTCGCGGGGGACCGCTAACGATCCAGCGAGGGGATCTGCCTGGCGCGTCGAACCATCTTTGCCAACACGCGTTTAGGTCGCGCTCTGATTGGGCAGTGTTTTCCGTTAGTAACTCCTAAACGAAGCCCCGGCGGACATTTTTGCAAAGAAAAATGTTGCTTCAAATCACCCCAGGAACCTCCCATTTCCGGAAGCTGTAGGAATGTTGGGACACTCTGTATGAAGACTGCTTAATTTTTTCTGGCTGCGGATCTTTTCCAAAATCGTGTTCACTTTTTGTTTTTTTCTGTAACCCTATTTCATTTAATGCGATTAAATTAGTATTATTTTAGCATCCCGCAGGAACAAACATATCCTCATCGACCGCTGAAATAATTTTTCCTGAAAACCCGAACGAAAACATACGAATGTAAACGCAAAACAAAACGCACTTCATAAACACCGAGCGCGTTCTCTAAATAACCTAATCATTAAAAACGATGCAGTGAATATTCATCCAGCGTATTCGGCGGCGTGACGGTCGGAGCTCGATCGTTTATAGCCGGTCGGTTGCAGCGATCTATTAATGATCGTGGATGTTACTCCCGTTACAAAACGATGTTTAGTCCGTCGTACGGTAACTGTTTTTATTACGGGCGCTAGCGTCCATGGAAGTGGTTCGGCCAGCGCGGATATATGGTACTCTATCGATTTCGATGTTTCATTAACTCTCAGTACGTAACGAACAAATTGATTCGCGTTCCTGTAGTATGTCAACCGAAATATCAGTTTCGCAAAGCCTCGGGGCGAGGCGGGACGAGCCGGGGAGAGTTGGCGTACGAGGCAGCTATTGGATTTTTTCTTCCGGTTCCACAGGCCAGCTTCCGGGCCGCGTAAAAAACCAAAGAACGAGTGTCATACGTCCTGGAAATGGCACGAAAAACAGCGGACCCGTTCTTCGGATGATTTATCGGCGAAGTTGTTCGAAGCGAAACATGAATCCCCGATTGTGCAACAATGATTCATGGCAATATAAAGCGGGCGCAATAAAATCCTGCAGAACTTCTGCGCCGCGCTTTGCGAGGGGGTGGAAAAAGGCACACCGGGTCCAAAAGGCAGTACCGTGGAACTGTCGTGTCGTTATACGACTAGCTGCAATCGATGCACCGCTCGTTGTATCTCCTTCCATTTATCTGGTTTTTACTGTCTTTTTTTTGCCACGGTAAAAATTAATAACAACTTTGCGCATACACACAAAAGCTCGCTTCTTTTGCTTGATATAGCGAGAAATTATAACCCGGTGTTTGTTCGGTCGAATGGTTTTTACGACGCAGCGAAAAGGTTTCGTTTTCCCAATGATCTCGTTAGAGCAATGGCACTATATGAAGGGGTGCATCAACTGCAACAGGACGGTCATCCAGAATGCAGTTACAGCGATAATATTTTCCGTTCCAGTGTCCAGGCCTCGGTTGGTTCTGCTCGTGAAACGATGAAGACTCCGGAGGGTGCTTAGCGCGAATCAACAATTTTGCAGCGCATTTGTTTAGAGGGAGAGGCGGACGGTGCGCTGCGCTTGCACGCTCGTAACATCGGGCTCCGCGGCGGACGTCAAGTAAAAGCTTGCTCCATTAATTATTTCGTCGGCTAATTTCCCCGGTGGCGCATTGCTTGGATCCTCGCCTGAGGGACAACCAGCGTGTGTTTGGTCAACGGCGTCCGCCGCCGACTTTATCAGAGTTAAGCTCCGTAATTGTGGAGATCGAAATCAACGATTACCTTTCATTCCCGAGAAATTCAAACTTCATGCTCCTTTCTCAACTCCTCGCTGTGCAGCGTCGGATTCCCGGGGAAAATGTCGAACTAACTACATTCGAAGCATTAATCATTTCCACGTTTATAATGCGTTGTGTAAGTTTTTGAGAAAATTTGAGAAAAAAAAACTACAATCAAGCGTGACAATTATAAAATCATTTCCCTGCAGTGACGCTATATTTTGCGTGCGCGCGTACGACCGCGTAATTCGACACGGAATATACTCGATTCGGCTAAATAGATTTTTGGATACGGCGGTACAAATGAATTGCACGATTCTGCGGCGCGGAAAAATGTTTCAATATTTGATAAATGTGGCGGGCGAAACAGCGAAATGATCCCGGGAACGGTTTTTATTTAATTGAATCTCCTCGATACCCATCGGGCGCTGATTGCGCTTTTAAAGTAGAATTACTCTTGCCGTGGTCAGGCCACAGTGCTCGCCGAGACTACTGCGATAGATTTTTAATCTTGGGGGAGTGTGTGTGGTTGCTATATTTTTTTCGGAGGTAAATTGCAAGATAAATGCCGGAGGTTTCATTTGTCCGACCAGGGCCGACCTATTCTACTGATTACTACTTCTTGCTATTTTTCTTCCTGCTTGCGGGCGGTTGCCATTTTATTCTCGTTAGTAGATTGCTAGTTTTATGCAAAACAAACGTTGGATGCGTTGATTGCGAGATGCCGGAGCTGTGTAGAGATTTGTTCATCAATTAACAATAATATTAAAAGCTATCAAATTTTATATTATTTTTATTAACTTTGTGCTACTCTTCGACAATTTTTATAAACAGTAAACGCATAAATATTCACAGTCCGCTAATCGGTGCAGACTGTTTACACGATATAACTTTGTTATATCATCGGAGATTTGCAAACGTAACGTTCCTTGACAATCGCATAAAATATTAGCAAACTGCGAATGCCGCGAACAATAAATTATCCAGAGTAAAAAAGATAGCAAACATGCCGACTGTCATAATACGGTGACCAGGCAATTAAAGAGACACGTGTCAACAATCATCGAATATGGCGGTGGCTTTTCATTAAAAAGCAATCAGTAAAATGGTCACCTTCGGCGCAGACAGCTACCTATACCGATTGTCTCGTATTATCGCTGTTTACATCGAAAATGTATGAGTCAAAATGCGTCGAGTTATGCACGCGGCCGCTCATAAACTTCGTTCGAATTGGAAATCAGGCAATTAAACTCTCTAATCACGTCTACCGGAGACTAAATCCAATTTAAAACGACGAAAGTATTATCATTGACAAATACCTACGTGTATAATAAAGGCCATATCGAATTTTTTGGTTTAACAAATTTTTCCTATCTTAACCGGGAAAAATACACACACTACAAACATTTGAACATGTTCAAACGAGTTTTATAAAAAATGGTATCAATTTTTTGGGACATTTTTTTAATTTATTTCAAAAATTAAACATTTTTTGCACAGTGCAGTATGGAAATAAATTAATTTCGTATGAGAAAATGATTGTCTGGCATTAGTCCAGGCGATGGTTCGGTAACACAGAAATTTTTAAGTAGAGTGACACAGTTTTCCAAAGCAGCCAGACCGCTGACCACAGCCGAATATCAACAAGCAAACGTTTGCTCATCCAGCCCAGCCATCGGCTCTTTCCGCGAACCGTAATATTGGATCAACAAAAATATTTAATCTCCGTGTTCTCGTGCGGCGAAGGTGATTCGTCGTGTAACACTTCTTGTTCGCGGTAAGGCGATATCCGTAACAAAAAATTCGGAAAGTCGAGGACCAATCGCACAACGCGAATCGGTAAAAAATGAAATATTTACAAACAATCCTTCCGCTTTGTGTAATCAATCTGCTGGCAACTGTGACGGTAAAAACGAGAACACAAAAACAAATTATGGAGCCCGAGATTCAATACGGATACCGAGATATCGACTTGTTGACGTAACTGGAGATCGATCTCCTTCACCTTGCTGATTCACGTAATGACAATTAGTATTTTGACGTATCCGGGAAACGAATAACTATGTAACTATACTATTAGCAGTTTTAATACGACTCCTTTTAGTTTCCGGTAAATGTACAAATTAAAGTGTCACCTAAGTCTTTTTCCAGTATTCGAGGTCAAACTCTGTGTACTATTCAGATAATTTATTAAATCGTTCTAAAAAAAAAAACTGCCGAGTTTAATAACGATGGAAATGGAATTCTTTTTTACCTAGGTATCTCTACAGTTCGCTGTAAAAAAAATGAAAAATTTTCATAAGCATAATGTTAAATTTATTCGTATTGAAGCAAAGGTTAGGTGTTCGATCGAATTAAACAGGGCATAATAATTAAACTATAAAACGTCGAAACAATTCTATTTCTTACACACAAGTTACAAAATACCAAATACAAATAGAAAAATGCGCGCTATACAAGAGTACATGTAAAGATTAAAAACTATACCGTGATATTGGCGCGATATACATACAATATACATAGATCTCACGACGAGGAGAGGACTTTTGCAGATACATACACGTACACATGTAATATTGCACTTACGAGTTACAGGATTGCACGCTCGCGAGCATTCTGTTTCGAAGCGAGACAAAAGGCGGGAGCAATCGAGCTCTAATTACACTTGCAATTGCGTTGACGCGGAGGGAATTACACCGTGATAACGCTTACTCTAGATTCAGTCTGGATCGTGAATGGAGGAAAGCGTTTCAGCACGTCTCGTAAAGGAAATCGACGCGATGGGTTCGGTGGCGTTTTCCTAGCCTCTCCATAGGCTTTTTTCCATGACGAACCTCACCAACAGCGACAGCGCCATGAGGAAGATGATCACCGCTGCTGCGACAAGTATGGCGCCGTATTCTGTTGACAAACATTCCCATTTGTTCCATTTTTATTTGCCTGATAATCTGCAGCAATCGTTCCATTCAAATTATCAGTATCGTTACGAGCAAATGTTTCATGGAAATATATTTTCCATGAGAATGAATTGCTCAACCCCTTGCCCTACGATTTATTTTACAGTTTCAGTGATAAGAACTATTTTGTAGTTTGTAATTTTCTAAAAAAGGAGAAAATGTATATCTATTGTATGCTTGTATACAGGGTGTCCCAATACTACTGCGTTAAACTGAAATGGGAGGTCCCTTGGGTCATTTGAAGCGACATTTTCCTTAACAAAAATGGCGTCCGCGGCTTTGAAATGACCCAAGGAACCTCCCGTTTCAGTTTAACGCAGTAGTTTTGGGACACCCTGTATATATTAGATTGGCAAGAAAGTAATTTCAGATTTCACTAATAGAGAGTGATATGTTCCTTTTTATTTCAATTGTCTCTGTTAAGGTTATAATTTTTTCCTTTCTGACATTCGATAACACTAACATTTGATAATAAGATTGTAAAGAGATTAAAATATTTTATTCTTTAAAGTTCAATGTTCATATAAAAATTGGGTTTTATTTCACCTTAAAATACCGAAATTACTTTCTTGCCAAACCAATATATTCACCAATCGCTGTACATTAATAAAACCAAAGTGGAATTTTAATTCGGTTTAAAGGAAATTAATAGCATAAATATTTATTAGACTCCGTTCAAAATCTTCATCACGAGTCTGATACCATATTGTATGGCAAGAGGTTAAAGAAGAGTTCGAAAGGTGCTCTCCATTTTTTTCTTAAATAAAAAAAGACTGTTTTTTTCAATAGTTTCGTTACGAACGTTAAACTTTTATTAATCTATGAGGAAATGATTTTTTACGAATGTTAATTCATATAAATAGATAGAAGTTCCCACAGTACGTATACAAATATTCAAAAGCATGAACATATAAAGAGGTGTTGTCTGTGTTGCATTAATAAGATCGGTTGAACTCTCCCAGCACTGCATAAGCAACATTGCCATGTCGAGTAATATTAAAATATTACTAAAGGTCATTGGATATCACAAAAGGTCACAAGTAATAATGACATTAGTTATCTTTTATTAGTATCGTCTTCTATGCATAGCTAGCAGATTACTCTGACGTCAACTATTAATAACTATTCCAACGTTTTATCGCAGATAACCTTAATGACACGCACAGGAAAACACGCTAAATCTTCTTTGAACAGTACTTTACACATAGAAGCCACGAATAAGACATTATTTTATGCTATATTGCGAGAAATGGGACTGTTCAACGAGGACAAAACGGCAGCTTTCGACGGCCGATAAAATTTTATTAAGCGAGCGATATTTTATCAAATAAAGCGCGTGCTAACGGAGCCAGAGTAACCGATGTAACAACGGTGATATTCGAATCGCGAGAAAGAGCGATTTCGCACAGTGGCATTTTTCACGGTGAGATGTTCCGCAGTGTAGTTTTCATTTGTAAATGAAATAAAACGGTACTCAAACCGAGATTTTAATTTCGAGTCGTTCGGCACGGAAGAAATAACGTTTGTTCGCGGCGAGTTGAAACGAGGAGATAATGGTCTCGCACGATGAAAAAAAAAGACTGAACACCGCAAGAAAAAGGAGGAGCAATAAAGCGCGAACCGACGTATTAATATAAACATATATTCTAATGAATATTCCCAATCCTAATTGAACAACCAGTGATGTACATCTCGCGGGTGTTGAATAAGTAAAGAGTACTGTAGACTACTTACTCCGCGTCCTTCCGTTGCCATCCTTGCTGACGGAGATGTTATCCTGGAACGGGAGGCCCCTGTGCCCAAAAAGGGATCTATGGGAGCCGAACTTGAAGAGCCGGTAGGGCATTAAAGGCATGGGGATTGACGTGTGCTGACCGTCTGGACCCTCGGGACGGAAAGTCGAGCCCGGCGTCGGCGTCGGGGCCAACGGCTGGAACGGCGCCAACGACGCTCTGCAGGATGTCGCGTTGCACAAGGAATACGGAATCCCGGAAAAGTCGTACGGCCAGCCGACGTGATTCGGAGGCGCGATCGCGGTGTAAGGCGGAGGATCGTCGTCGTTGCCTTCGACATCTTCCACCGCGATCGAAGGAACAGCCGCCAGTCCAACGGTCGCTGGATCCCTAGCAGCCGCGCTGGCTTCCGGAGATCCTGGTGGATCCTCGTGCAACAGTCTCGATGAGGGCAACATGCTACCTTGGTCGATTTATGACGGTATCCGGAGGAATTAGAAATGGGAACAGCTTAGGCAGGTCATTCTTAGAGAACTGATGGTCGTCCTGGTGATGATCTAGGACACCTGGAATTGAGATTTACCGAGGCTTAGAGACTGTGTTTCGTTTAGATTATTATTTATTTATTGCTTTAAACCGCATAAGGTTTATATAGCATATACATTGCAAATTATACAATATGGCTTAGTGTGTAATTTACAATTAGTTTATATTAGTTTTGCTAGGGAACAACTTAGATTTAAATTGAGCATGACTTAATGAAATCGAAAAGAATTTTCGGACCTTCTAGTAATCGAAGAATACACATTATGATTATTATTAAAAGTGTTTACTTCCCTTCTGTACCTCACGATCGTACAACTAATGGAACAGCAAACAAAATCAGATTTCTACTTAACAATCATCTTGTTGAATAAAATAAAAAACGCATGTCTGTTTCCACAAATGAGCATTGCGAAACCCATGTTTGCAGAAGTGCCCGCAATAACGAAGAATCAATAACAAGCTGAAGAAGCACTTCTTCTACAGTGTTCTACGAACGGACGTCGAATTGTCAACGAGATATTGTCAACACACGTGCTTACGTAAGAAGAGTAATCGAAGTTACACATTGCTTCACAGTTAGAATAGGAACTATTGCCATTGAAAAGTTTCGTGGAGGCCCCCTTATCTCTTGTCCTGACTGGACAAGGTCACGTATTTGGAATTTGACACTGTGAAAGTTAGCCGGCCTCGAGTTTTAACCAGTGTATACTCATTGTCTGCCTAGCGTTGTCCTTTTATACCAATCATTGTCCAAATGTGTCTAACACAATGTCGACGAGTGGAAGAACATTCAAGGCTTTCTTGTTTAACTCACACTTGGGAATTGCATTCGAGGCTTATAACTAATTTAGAACTAATATAGAATAAGGCATTTTTTTAACAGATTTCTAAAATCTAGAGAGAAAGAATTAAATTAGGTCACAGTAATCTTTTGTTTCTAGAAAACCTAATTTTTCACTCGTACACATTATGCTGAAACTGTTATACATTTCAGCAAGAAAGATTGCAATATTCAAATCAAAGGTTGCTTTTTAATGAAATTGACGCGAACATCGTTTACATTAAACATATATTAAAACAGTTTCTTTCATCCGAGTGAAATTGAAAATTAAAAATTCTTTCAATTAAAGCAGCATTGTTACGGGTCAAAGTCGAGCGGAAAATCGTTCGGACAATCGATTCCGCGACACATTTCGAGTCTCGGCAGCATTCTCAATTTTTCATTCTGATCCCCGCGAGAACAAAGGAACGAGAGTTACGACGATTCACAGTCGGCCGGGGGAAAAAAGTCGAGAAAAACCGCAAGGAATTTTCAACCGGTCGGCGTCGGGTCGTCCGGCTTGAACAAAGAAAGATTCTCGGCGTAGCAGAAATTTCGCGAACGCTGCCATTTTGGTAAGTCGGCGCACCGGGAGCGTATAACAACAAGGTCGCCGTCGCCGTCGGTTCTGGATTGCAATGCGAGGCGTTGCTCGACAATAACGCATCGGTGCACTTACAATAACAATCGATCGTTTTTTTTAATTGTACCGTATTTGCAAGTGAAATCGCGCGAGGATTCGATAACGACACTCTCTATTGGATTTGTTCGCTATTCGATTTGAACGCGACTTAAACGATCTCGTTAGGTTTGCTCTCGACACCATTTGCAATACAAAAAAAGGAAAATGCTGCATTACGTAAATTTTGTTTAATGCAGTTTTTAATAGTTCTGCAGACTCTTGCTTTATGGCTTGAATAATTATTTTGTGAGGTTGTTAAATAATTTACACGAATAAAAAGAAACATTACTTCTCTGGATCGGTTCCGTTAAAAAATTTTTATGAATATATACGACCATAAAGATAAGAAAAAAACGAGGAATTTATTTTCACTTAAACATTCATATAAACATACGATCGTTAAAAATTACTCTTTTTCCTTCAGTGGACAATTAACAATCGCATACCAACGATCAGGTCAAAGTGACATATTTGCGATGACGCGCGAGCAAAAGACAGCGGAACACCAACTCCGCGCACATTGTTGTTCGGATCTGACTCACGAAAAGTTTCACGGTCGCTGGAAGAGACAGGTGTGTGTGTGCGTGTTTCGAGAGGCACAACGAGACCTGTATCCCGAGACTAGGTAGGCGGCTTAGCCAGAAGATTTCATCTTTCTCCGATGCTTACATAATTATGTTCTATGGCTAGCGCGATGTTCAATGTCAAGGCCGGTTGTACATATATCCGAAAGCGCCGGTCCCGCACGGTGGGCAATGGCGAAGCCAATCACTTTCATCTCCGAAGGACGGGCCATTCTTTCGTTTCTCCACGTCCGAGACTGTTCGTCGGTGAAATCCCGCTCGTAAAATATGAAAAATCGCTCCGATGACGGAAGGTAATTTTAAATTGAAATATAACGACCGCGATCACTGCCTCGTCTCGTTCGATGGTCAACAAACGACTTTTCGAAACGAGAACGTCCGCTTTTCTAAGCGGAAATATTACCGATTAGTCGAACGAGCATTAAATATTCTGACTTTGAAAATGAACTGGAGTGAAGATATATTTCCAATGACAAGCTAACAAGGTAATATACCGTGCCAGCGGAATCATTAAAGTATTAATTTTTATTTAAATGGAGCTCGTTCGCGATGTTGTGCTTCGATTATTCTTCCGAAAAATTGTTTAATTTGTTGGAATAGTTGGACAGGTCCTCCCGACGAATTCTGTAATTTTTTCGGAATTTGTTTAACGAACGCGTAAAATTAGTATATTGAATTCAATATGGAATAATACATTGTATAATACCATTGATTGTTTCAATAAAGAATTCGATGTATGTTGTAAAAGAGGCATGCTTGTTTTAATTGAATTCAATGCAGCCACGTACATATTATTGATTGTTTCAATATTGCTTTTTCTAATAACAAAGGACAATTGTATTTAATTTTTGAAAGTCTAATGAAAAACCAAATTTCTGGAATCGATTACACCGATAGTGAATAAAAGTAAACTAGTTCAGGAAGATATTATTCAAACAATTTCAATCAATTTGTGCAATCGACACAATAGATTTATACCAGCCAGCTCTATAATTATTCAGGATCGATCGATCAGCTGTTTTTGCTGAAAGCCAGCGGAGAGGAGAGGGATTGTCGAGAAAAAGATTCTAAATGGATTTTAAGGGACATTCATCGACAATAATGAAATGTGGTTCCGAACGACTTAAATCCGCCGACAGGAACGATACGTTGAGGTACAAGCTGCGGGACGCGAGACACGATTAATCGTAGCGGAGGCGTTTTTCAACGGAGGGTTTTATGTGTGTCGATAGAGGCGGATGTAGAAAATAGTGTCCCCCGAGCATTTAGCCGAGCATTTAAATCAAGTGAAACGCATTATCGTGTCAGGCTTTTCATTTCGGTCACGTCCGATGCGTGCTGCCATTGTGGATTTCAACGCGTTCCCCTGCTCCCCCACCTAGCTTGTCAATTGGTCAATAGTCAACGGCGGCGGCGGCGGCGGCGTGACAGTGGATATCAGATTCCAAGCGAAAGAATTTCTCCGTCAATTACGAACGTGACATCCGACCCACCAGTCGACGAGAAAAACGCGCAGTCCAAAATTAACCTGATCCACGCAAGATCCGTTTCGATGGACGAGAATCGCACGAATAACAGGAAATTCGATTAGGCTATATAACAGGAAAAAAATACTCTTCCGACACGAATACCGTGACTTCCATTAATATTCGAACGCGATAATTGTTTAAACAAACGAGTGTTCTCGAGACGTTAGGAAGATCAGCTGTGTGAAAATAATTTGGGAAAATTACAACGTGTCGAGATCGCGGAAAAACTGCTAAAATTGTTGGAAAATACTAAGGTGATTTTTAGCCGAGCTTGTATTAAAGATTTAAAACAAAATAAGATAGTCAGCGATCTCCGGAAACTATTGATATTCAAACTGCTACGACTTAAAAAAAAGTAATCGTAGAAAGATAAACCTGATCTCATTTTAAAGCTCGAAGCCTCTACTTTCAGATAGCATACTTATTTTTTATCTAAAATATTGTTTCACGATACCATAGATGAAAAGGCACGTTCATTCTCAGAAACCGTTATAAATCGAAATGTCTCTGCAGACATTTAAAATTTTTTTTATTTCTAGCTGCAGTGTTCTTGAAATATCGTTTACACGTCGTCTAATAAACTAGTACTCCAAATGACTAAGTAGCTAAATCTGTAGCTTCTAATAAAAACTGGTTCGGTCGACTGGATCGGTCCAACAGTAAAAAAATAATTGATTCCTTGTACGTACACAGTGTTCGAATGTTAATGGACATCACTTTATCACTTTATATTAAACAAAATCAGCACTCTCATCAAACGAGGCGCATGAAAAACACGTACGCCGATAGTGCTCGGTCTTCCATGAAAAATTAACAAAAACAAATGTACGCGACGCAAATCATCGTGTCACACGCGTCAGATCGTTTACTACGAAATTCGAATTAAATTGCATGAATTCCGGATATATCAAATAGCTAGGTAGAAAAAATTTCTAATTAGTCGGTGGATTCTTGATGAAATTTCCATGGGCGCGCGGATCATCAAACATACAGTTTTATTGGAAGATTAAATTGTTTCCGTATCGATATCACACGGTAACGAAGTTTATTAACTGGTGGAAATATAAAATTCCGTTCGAAACCAATATTTCATGGAAATCACTCTTTCGAAACATGATAATGTCGTAAGAGTTCACGTTTCAATAAAAATTCTCAATTGCCAGAGCAATTAAAACTTGTGTCGAGGCAAATCACACTGGCAAAAATTTTACAAAATACTGAACAAAAAATCCCAAACAAGAGCTAAAGAACAAATTAAAGCCAGAAAACAAACCTGTTCGTTCGGCAGTCGATCAAAATCGCTCCGGGTTCGCTTCGCGAAACACGGATTACATCGGCTCGGTAGACCTCCAGAAAACGAAGAAAAAAAGAGAGAAATCCGTGAGGAGAGCTGGATAAACTCACTATTCCAGCCAGATAAAATCACAAGAAATGGTTCTCCGCTTCCCCACTCTTCGAGTTGACCGGTCGAAAATATTTGCACGATTCACTAACAGGAATCGCGAGCACACCACGGTGCGACGTGCCACGCGAGAAACGTGTTCGTCTTCACTTTCCCTGAGCAGGCAAGAGTTCTATCCGAGAGTTTTGTGCCGTTGCCGAGGAGACACCTGAGCGAGAGAACCGTTCGCCGTGTCCGAGTCAGAGCCAGTAAACAGGTAGTTCCCGTAACGGACGTTGCATTTCGCAACGAGCACCGGCGACCGGTAACAGGTTGCGAGGATCGAGAGCGCGCGCCAAAGAGGCTCTCGAATGTACGCGCGAGATCGAGGGATCGCGGTAACCCGACGACGACGACAACGACAACGACAACGCCGACGTTGCTCTCTTAATCACAAGTTGGTGACTAGCTGCGAGTCAGAAACGAGCGAACGGTGCGACCACCTTTCCCGGCACAGCGCGTCCCACGCATTTCTCGACGCGAGCCGATAATCCGCGTTCGTGACCCGAGTCGCGAACACTACCTATGACGATATACCGAACCGCACGCACGCACGCACGCACCGCACCGGTTAAACGCAGACGATCCCAACGCTACCAAGACTCGTCGTTGACAGCCTGACCAGCTGCCTGAGAAGTTAGTCGGTGATCGCGCGCTACGAACGCCGACCAATCGGCCACCGCTTCGCCACCACCGAGCGAGAATGTCGAGGACGTAAGAGACCAAGGTCGGTGGCACGTTGCCTCCAAAGACCTCCAACGCCTCCATCCTTTTGGGACTCTTTTTGGAGCGGAGTGCGCCAGTCGTCTGGTTTCACGGTGTTCGAAGCGGAGCTCGAATTTGTCGAGTTCTTTTGCGCTGGACCCTGTGAACTATTTAGAAGTTTGAAGTGTTCGTGCGGGATTTTGTGAGTTAATTTTGTGTATCCGTGAATTCCGCTGTGGTGGGAATTGGTTTGATTTTGTGGAGCTCGATTTGGTTTAGTTAACTCAATGGGTTGTCGCATCTAGTGACTAGTTTGATGTTGAGAAGCTTTGGTTTAAAATTAAAATTAAAAAAGTTTGAAAAATAAACAATTAAATCAATGAAATAGTAATGCATAGAAAGTTTTAGTATTATTAGCGTAACAAATCCATTCGATCTGCGTCGATTCAAATTACCCAGCAGAAACATTGAACCGAACCTATGTACCCAGCATAATTGTTGAGTAAGCTCCTAATCGATCCACCGATCGATCGAGCTACTTCGAAACTAGCACGTGGTGTGCCGACTAATAACTAAGTTCGAAGGACCACTTCCCTTAATGGGAAGAATAAAATGTTACAATTGTGATAACAACAATACTATATTTTAACTGTGGACTGCGAGAGACTCGACTGTCTGTACAATGACTACGAAACTAACGAATTTGCTAGTTTGACAGTCGAAGAGAATCTGCCTGGAGCTCGCAGGACCAGGATGAAGGAAAGCTGATTTTTCCCTCTCCTTTACAACCTTCAACGGGTGGGGGTGTTGTTAGAAAAAGGGAAAATACAAAGAATGATTGTCTTAAGATCTGGTCCATGGGTGGGCCCCGGAAAATAACTAAGTGTCGAATTTCGGCGCCGAGTCGACGAAACAAGGGTTCCTTGTTCTGGACCAAATCGCTATACAATATATCTTAAACAATAATTAAATTATCAATCATAGAACGCTATTGGTGGAACGTGGAACAAGGCTATATCCTCGCGATAGGAATAAAATATGTACACACGTCTGACCCATTAAATCTTATTGCTAAATTAAGAGTATCTGTTTCAATGGCTGAGCAATTCGTATGACAAGTAATGACTGTCATCATTTCCCTCATCGGGAACAAAATTCCTTCATACCTGTCCCCATCTTAGCAATAATTCACCGTATAATCGCGATTCAATGGCACTCGCATAAATCCATTAACCCATTCACGCGCAGGCACGTAATATAAAATCATAAACGCAATATACACACTTATGATAGCGATAATGACGCACATCGTACGACCAGCAGTCAACAATTTTGCAAGATCCTGTCTGCTAAACCCACTGCGCCAAATACTTAATCTTTCTCCTCGACGTTAAGCATATTTCCAACGATCGTGCTCGATAACCTTTTCGTCGATCGCTTAAACGTTTCTCGCGGTTATTGAATATTTTCATCGGCGAAAAGAAGGAAACAGTTGGCAAAATATTTCCGTCATCGCTGAGAATTTTGTTTATTCGGCCGAAATTGTGCTCACTGTCTCGCGCGGTGGGCACGTTTCAAATATTTCGCCGCTAAGATAACAACGCGCGTTCTGATCTGTTTTGCCCGTTCTGCAGTCGACAGTTGCCGAATTGAATGTTTAATTGTGTCAGCGCGATTGACCACGCCGCGCGTTCGATTCAGCAGAAAACGCGGAATTAAATTATCGATCACGGCGAAACGATTCGAAGAGGATTGCTTGACAAACGTCGTGATCAAATTCGAGGACAATTTCAAGAACGATTCCGAGCGCGGCTGAAAAAATTGTGGGAGAGGGAAAGAGATGTTCATGAAATCATTTGCACAATGCTGCAGAGTCAGCGGAACTGGCCGAGATCACTGAGATAAACGGTGCACGGAATGTTTATGAAATGTTCTCGAAAAACGCTACCGTAGACTAAACTAACAAATGACCTACGCGAACGCGGTCCCCTCTCTCCCAGATCCGGAGAAATCTTATCCAGCTCTTAGGAAATTAGCAATCAATGTTCGGTTTTGGTCGGAGAGAATGCAGTACATAATAATAACGATTTATTATACCGGTCTGAATGTGCGCAACGTTTCAACGAAGGAAAATAATTTTTTGTTTGAAATCGATTCATTATTATTCATGTTTTATTTAGATCTTCAGCTTAGAAAAAACGAACGGGAAAACACGGTCATTAATATCAGCTTCGAGCATTGTCAAAGAAAAATTGCTTTCCATATGACATTGATGTCGGAAAATTTTTCAAATGTCACTCGATCGTTCCATTGTTCACTAATAATTCGCAATGTTCGGCAATAGTAATTCACAATGATCTCGCGAAGTTTCAATTTACACCGTGTCTGGGTCGACATCCGACAAAGCATAAGAACTCACTCAAACGACATTGACGCAATTCGGTAGACGCGACACATTAACTGACACGGTGGTTATTCTGGAACGCAATTAAACCGCGAAGTAAACGTGTTTACGTGCACACACCGAGCTGATTATCATTCGCGATGGGCGCCGCTTGAGAAACAACAGAGAGATACTCGTCTCGCACGACCCGCTTTAATTTCCGCGAGGTCCGAGAGAGAACTCGCATTTTTCTGCGGACTCGATCATGCATATCGTGTTCCGTGTACGTATACCAGCGATTACGTGTTCGGCATGCCCTCGGCGATGGGACCCGGTTCCGTGTACGCGAAACTCCTGCTCGTCCGTGACTATGCGAAACAAAACACATTTTACGGCAACGTAAATTTACCAACAACAGTTGGCGGAAACAGTCCTTGAACTGTATAACCGTAAATTGCTTTTCTCCTTTTAAGTCGACAGGAGTATTAATTACAGATTCGCTACATTTTTGATCAAGCTTGCAAATCGATTTTTATTTTAATATTTTTGCGATCGGTACAATTATTTTTGGATCTTTTGAAAAATGAAAATTCAATTGAATGCAGATGTTCATTATTGTTATGTGAAATAACCGAGAGTTGCGCTAGAATCTCCCGAAATTCTTCGATTCACTTTGCCTCTTGCATCCAGTCAAACTTGCCTCGCCAAAGTCCTCGCGGTGCTTCTTGCGCAGCAGCAGTTCATGAATTGTTTGGCCAAACTTTGGCCGCCGGTGTTGCTTAACATACTGATAAGAACGTACACAAACACGAGCCACGACTGCGGCTCCTTTGTGCTTCGTTCCGATGCATGAAAACCTTTTCGGCCAAAGGATGCTTGATCAATGTTCAAACAATGATCCTCGGTGTTTGCGCAAAACTATTTCGAGAGATGTTAGGGAAATTGTTGTCGTAAGGAATTGTTCGTTGAATTAACAATTGTTCCAGGCGGAAAATTTTTATTTTGTGAACTGATTGCAGTAAAAATGGAATTTTATTTTCGCCTATTGAATTTTTTAAAAACAGTATACATACGAATGGTTGACGTTTCAGGAAAATACAAGTTTCATTTTCCGGGAATGAATGTTTCGACGTTCGAAAAAAATAAGATCAGAGAGGATAAGGTTTTATAAATATTTTACTTTTACTCGCTCTTGAAAAACTTCGCGAGCCGTATTTTTATTACAGAAAGTCGTCGTCGTCGTCTCGTATTCCTATACAATTATTAAACTCGGGGATATTCGTGCATTTATAAGAGATACAAATGTGAGAGATGTAATGTAATATAAAATGCAAATAATCGATCGTTGCTTTTATCTCAATATTTACAGACTTCTGTTTCATTGCGTTAATCATACGGGGGAGGGAAAAAAATGTTATTTCGCGCAGCGTTCAGAAATTTAATATTTACAAAATCCAATCGAACCTCCTATATTTTTTGACCTTTGTCAAGAATTGCGCTTGTACAAAAATACCCGGGAATTGATCCTGAATATTCTTTGTTCGAGTTGATTTTGTAGGATAGAATGAAACTGAGGATTCTCTGTAGTCTATCGTGTCGGTTCATCCTGCAAAATCCAATAGCTTTCAGCCATTTACGTTAGAAAAACATCGTTCGATTAAACTTCGATATTTTCCTATAAAATAATTCCCATCCTCACCGAGTTCTCTCCTATCTCTCTCCAGCCTATTAAAATTATCACTAGAAGAAACAATTGATGCAGACCATTTTTATTTTGCATAAGAGTCCACAGTCTATTGATCATACTAATTATTAATATAAATTCAAATATAAATTATGGCAACAAGGCATAGACTCTGAAATTTTCAGGTGACCTCTCACATTTACCTGCACACCTATGCGTTACCTGTCGAAGACGGAGAGGGGAGATACAGCCGTGAGATCGTCGGTCATAAAGGTGGGTTACTACTGGATCCACTGTTCAAATCTTCTGCGTAAAACCACTCTCCCACTTCCTGCGTGTGTATCTCCACTTTCGATTCGGAATTTTTTCTCTTCCTCCTATAACCGGGATCCCAGCCGCATGGAACCGGCAAACCGGCTCTGACATAACCGATTTACTTATTTCCCTGCCGATATTAAAACGACTTATGCGATAAACTATATAACGCGTAATATTATATAAGATGAACTGTCTTTCTCCTGATTACACAAGATGTGCTCGGAACGTGTTACAAGCGCGTTAGATGTTAAATCTTTTGCGAGTTATGCGTTCGCGCGATTGTCGGAGTTGTTAAAACGGTTTAAATCTCTTGAAAATGATGTAACAGTGGTTTGAAAATTATCTGATCTTTGTAAATGGCCAGGTGGTAGTCGAGGATCAGTTTTTGGCGTCGCGACGCCCCGGAAAATTCGCAAGGCTCGGGAAACGGCGTCGGGTCAGTACGAGGATCACGCGCGCCTTGTATCGTTGCTAGGGCTCGTGATTTATATTCGCGGAAGTCGGACGAGCACGTTCGCGGTTCGGTGAACGTTCCGCGATACGCGAAAGGTCAGAGTTGAACGGTTGTTGCGACGATAATGTCGCAGCGTTCTCCCGGCAGTTGTTACGCGGAGACAATGCGGAAACGCTGCTGTGCCGACTCGTCTTCCCCGTGGCTGCGAATTTCCTCCCGCAGATGCATCGTTGCTGTCCGCTCGAAAAAAAAATTTGCACATCTGCGTGATTGAGCAGCCTCGCACAAAAATGTTCGTCGGTGCGAATAGCGCTTAAAATATACGTGTAAAAAACTTCTAAGTTTAAATAACAATTATAAGAAGGAAATCGTTTTGTCGGTTTTTTTAAGTGGACAGATTTTTCTAATTTTTCAGAAAAACGCCGCGTCACGGACGAGAAAGTGTGACGACACAAAGGAAAACTGTAAATGAAACGAGATAATCGCGTAGTCATCCGAATGTTTCCGCTTGATAGCGACCGCTATATCGCGGAAGCTGACGGCCGTTCGTGGAACCCGACAGGCCCGGCCGGTGTAACGCGTTCGGCGCGAAACTTACGTAAGAATTTATGTAATCCGTTACAAAATGAGGCTGAACGGGGACGGCACAGCCGGCGACTCTTATTTGCTCGGCCCGTAATTGGCGAAAGATCGTTCTGTTACGCGGCGAGGAGTTTTTATTTTCGCGAGAGCGAGACCCGATTGACGAGCAAACGAACGACGCAACGCGACGCCGATGCCGACGCCGACGCCCGACAATTGAAATATAATAGTTCGTCTAATATATAGACCGATCCCGGAAACTGGGACGGCCTGCGAGTTTCTTTAGCAGCTGCGACGAGTGAAAATGGAGAAAGTTTCCAGGTAACAACGCCGATGACTCAATCTTATTGATACCTATGCGATGGCGAGCGCAGGACTTCGTGTGCACGATCGTTGCAGTTCTGAAGCCGCTGTTCCGGAGCCACTTTGCTGCAGCTCGACGAAAATTTGCAGATTTCGGGAAATTCAGCATTTTTGTTTTTAATGGTTTCGTCAAATTGAATATAGCTTATTATATAAACCGTTTAATTTTGATAGCGTCTGCAGGTAGTCGTCTTCACAATTACATTTTACATCGTTCAGAATTTTATAGAGGGCATGCTAAACAGGTCAAGATGAAAAAATTTGAATTTCAAACTAAACATGTTGAATAAGATCCTCTGTTCGCTCGTTCATTATTTATCGTTTCTATTTGTAATCATCTTCGGAGGCGAATTAATGATTTATTTACCATGAAACTATTAATATACTGCGTGACCGTGTTAAAACTGTAGTCTCGGGGCCAGATCAGGGAAATTTACTTGAATCGAGGAGAAAAATCCTCCCTCTGCCGATACCGATTTGGTCACGTGACACCTTAGCCATATATACTAATATACCCAGCATAGGTATAATGTGTATAGGAAAACCAAGAATTCAGTGTTCGAAAGATGATGGGACACTGTGATGTCACGAGATAAGTCTTAAGATAATTTCAAAATACTTTTCATTGTAATACCTTAATAAAACATATAGAATAAACATTTGTATCTCAAATACCGTTTATATATTGATTATTTTATGATAAAATGCCAAATTCTTTGAAATTATCCTGTTCATTCTTTCCATGTACCGTGTACATGGCGCACCCGCTGACACCCTCTCCCCTTGTAAGCCAAGCGTAGGCACTGTCGATGAGCATAGCTTGTACATCTTTTAAAAATGTGACGTCACAGTGTCTTTCAGCTGATTTCATCTTTCGGACAGGGAAAATTATCTCGCCGGGTCTATAGGTATATACGGTCTAAGTGTGATACATGCACGATAGAGATCAAACGCGTCACGTGACTGTACCGCGTGGGTGAATATCATGGTAGAGAGGGAAGGTAGAGTGGGGAGACAAGTCTTAATCTGGCGACTCCGACTGGAGCAGTGCGGAGCCGAAGGATCGTCTTTGTATTCGCGGAAATCGTAAGATTGGTATCGCGCCCCTTCTTCCGCTATTGCGTCTCACCGACGACGGCGTCATCATCGTCGTCGTCGTCGTCGTCGTCTTTTATTTCAAGGGAAATTAACGACGACCGGCGAGTAATTGTCGGGCATTAAGCCGCCTGCGGAACGTAATTACGCGGGGACAAAGCGACGGCAGGGGTAAATACGGAAACACGGGCCAGGGGAAAACGAATTTGTCACGGCGGTTTCGGGCCACGGACGGGGAAAGGGGGACTTCTTCTTCCGCGCTTTCATCGAACAGCACTCTGAGTCGCGTCGTCGCGTCGCGGCATCCAAAGTCTCCGAACTTCGGCCAGGGTTTTCTCCCTGTCGGTGATAGGTACGCGATAGCGGGCACAATGGACGTTGCACAATTTTAATTGGATGTTTTGTTCGGCCCGCCGTCACGGGATTGCGCGGCGGGAAACCTTCCGAGTTTCGAGCGAAGTTTCGGCCGACACGGCTGCCCCCGATGCTTTCGAGTGGACCACCGTTTTTTTTTTAATCGAATCCACGAGCCCCTCCGCCACCCTTAGAACACCGTCGGTGGGAACCTTTGTTGATTGTTTGGGAAAGCTCGGTAACTCCAGTGTGGCAGCGAATTTCCCCTTGAGGCTAATCGCTTTTCCGAAGGATAAAACTTGTGGTTGTAAGGAAAAACACCGCATAATTTCACATTCGAGACATTGCCGTTTAAAGTATTGATCGTTAATTCTTTGTATAGGACATCGGTTGCATTGTTGCAAGTTGCATTATTTTTTTCGACCCTTTCGAATTTGTTTTCATGACTTTCTTTTCTGGTAAATACGTAAATCCTATGCTCTGAAGTTCAATTAATGCGTAAACTCAAATTTTTTGAAATTGTGACGTGCGGCGTTTTTCCTTACAACCATAGAAAATCGCCCCGCGCTATTTTCATGTTACACGGTGGATCTTCTTTCTATACACGAAACTAAAATATTCGTTCTGTCACATTTCTCCTACCTTGTTCGTGAGCGCGTAAAATCATCGTTCGAATAATTCGCGTAATACTGTGCAATGGTCCCGGGAGCAACAGCGTCCTCCAAGGGCCAGGAGGCACTTCACAAATCGCAATTAGGTCCCCTTTGAGTGTCAGCGGAGGTCCGTAGCTAAATATGACCGAGTTCGAAGAGAGCGATCAAAGGTTCGCCGCGGGAGGTTCTCAAGGAGCTGGCCTTAGATCAGTTCCACGATTCGATAATGAATTTATTCCCGATAATTAAATTCCTTATGTAAAAATCACCAGGGAGCGTATCTCGCGCAACGATCTTACGACCATAGTTCGATCGGTCTGTTTGCTATACTACGTTTAGTGTACAACGTATAGCTTTCGCCGAAACGATAAGATAACCCACGACGTAGACAGTTAGTATCTTAATATCGCGAAGCGCGGTCGCGAGATAATGTCTGTTATTAATTTGCAAAGACGGTAATGCGATTCCTGCAGTGAATAGGGTCGCGCGCACGAGCCAAGGTAAAGGCATTACTTAATTAAATTAGCAGTTACCGTCAAAGCGAACGCGAGAGAATCGCGTCGACTCTCCTCTTTCGCTTCTACACCCCCGTAACGTCGCGTCGCGTCGCGTCGTCACCTCTCTTTCTCCTCGTCAGCAACATCACCAAAACGTTCCTCCACTTTCCCTGGAAAGTTCCTTCCACAATGAAATTTCTAGGTCAACACCGTCGGAATAAGTAATTCCCGACTCCCTCGGATTATTATAACCGTGTTTGTACACCTTCCGAAATTAATCTCGAGAGGATGCGTCGCTCTCAACCGCCGTGACAACGTAACACGGAATCCAAGTCTTCGAGGAGGGGAAAAAGAATCGTTTGCGAAATTGATTTTCAAGCAGTCTCCACGCGCATAAAGAATGTGCACACTGCGCCTCGTGCACAGGAAGTGCAGAAAAGATTTCGAGGAAAAATTGTGGAAGCAGAAATTCGGGAGAGGACAATGGCGAACAATTGCTCGTTTGTTCTATAACGAAAAAAAGAAAAGACACAAATATGACGCGATAGAACGTCGCGCGACGGCAAAAAGTATAATAAAAATCGCCGAGATACACTTACACCGAGGGAAAATTAACGGACAACGGTGTGCAGTTGTACGGCGGTGGGGGTTGAAACGACGTGCAATTTAATCGTCGTGAATTAAGCGCGGGGGAACGTAATTACGCGTAGAACAAAGCGCTGGCCGCGCAGTCCGCGCCGAAGTAAATACGGAAATATAATGGTACAAATTTGTCGCGAGTGCACGGCGCTGCATCCGTTATCGGCGACCATTGCATCCATTGCATAGAGGGGGGCGGGAAAAGGAGAGAGAGAGAGAGAGGTGGCCGTGTGCGACGACTACAGGTGGGGCTCGCGAGAGCGCAATTTAAAAGTCCATTCATTTCTGGATAACGTCAGGAAATGCCGACGCCACCGGTACACACGCATTTTATCCGAAAAATATTTTACCTGAAAATGGTGTACGAGGTAATACGTAATGGTTACCCCGGGCTCTGCGTGCTAGCAAAATGGAGGACCTGTACCCGCCACCCACTGTTCGACGTTGAAGGATTTTGGACAGGACCACCCGTTACGGAACCACCGACCCTGCGGTTCTTGCATTTGCAGTTTTCCAAGTTGCCCAGACTACACGGAGGATCAGAGAAAAAGGCAGGAATTCGTTGTTCTATAGGAGAAAATTGAATTCATTTTACGACGAAGAGATTCGAAGACGTTCGAAGACGCGTGAACAGAAACTGCAGAAATATTTCTGTCTTTTCATTCGGTCTTGTAATTTGTATGAAGCATCGTGTACCAGTTACAGTTTGTGCTCGGTGTGAATTCGTTGGCTGCGCGAAAGAAAATTAATTTGATTTTCAATTGAGAATACGCGATTGCGGTGAAGTTTGATAATTCCGTAGTCAAAAGTCTGTTTATTGACTATGGGTATCGCGCCTCTGGTTTTATCGGACGCCGTCGCTTACGTCAGCAGTGTAAAAACCAAGGAGCGTCAGTTCACGCTTACGCATACGTTCGTGTCCTTGGTTGATCGAGTTTGCCAGCTCATTTGCGGCGCGTGTATCATGCCGCACGTAGTTAGCGACGTTGTTATTGCAATTCATTTGCCGGTTCGTCTTTTTCCCCGAAGCTGCGAAGGACCGAACGAGCTGCCCTCGATGTAATCGTGTACCGTGTAAAGGCCGAAACAGTCGTCGTCGCTCCCGTGTTTTCTGATTTGTGACAATCGCCGTGACCGTGGTCGTGATGATCAACGTGAGATCTTGCTGAAAGTACCCGGAGACTGACACTTGCAAAATGTATGTGCGGAAATAATTCGTGATGTGAGACAACGAGTTTGACAGAACAGAACGACCGACAGACTGAATTAATTTTTTAGCCAAGGATGACAGACTGAATTTATTATTTATTCTGCGCTCGGTCTGTTTAATTCCTTTGGATATTGCTTGGGAAACAAACATTGATGCTTATCATCAATGAACATAATGTTTTAAGATGATTTCTTTTATTTCCCGTCTTTTCTTCTCCTTTCTTTCCCGAATCGATTCAATTTCCTGACTTAATGGCAAGTTCAAATTCTGAATCTAATTGGAGCCGAACCATTCTAGTAGAACTAATCCTCTCTTCGCCGAATCTACGATTTCAGCATAATCTCGTTACGTCCAGTTCCATGAATATCCTTCACCTCTCCCGACTGATCAACAGTCAGGACAGAGCAATTAATAGAATCGACAGGAGCGTATCGAACAAAGAAAATTTCCACTTCTGGATTGTGGTTCTCGGAACCGGTTTCGAATCGCTTGCGCAGTGAGTTCGTGGCTTCGCAGAAACATGTCGGTTCGGTATCGCGAAACTGGGTTTTGTCGCGGATGCGAATGGAACACAGCAAGATAAGAAAATAAGCCATTGAAATGCTGATATAATTAGTAAACGAAGCATTTACATAAGAGACGCAAGAACAAAGAACAATTGAGAGCCACTGTTGTAACTGAAAGAAAAACATTCCACGAGAAGTTCCGAACCATCGCTGGCATAATCATCATTTTCTTGGACAGCAAAATCCACTATTACTGCCACCAATTTTACTAATAATTTATTCTCGAATACGCCAAAATTGCTTTTCCTTAGGAAATATGCAGCGTCAATTTACTGCTTCGTTTATTTTCTTGCTGTGTCTGTCTTGGACTTAATAGTTTTGAAGAAAAAATGGAAAAATTATTTTTATTGTGTATCCACGTTTACTTTAGCGATTACACGTTGACGATTACGCTACAGATTGCATTCGTCGTGAAAATTAGTAGGCGAAGAACTTGAAACCAATAATTATTAAGAAAATAAATAAGTATTTGTAAAGGTTCGCTAAAATAGTTTTATTTCGATCCGGAGGAAATGAAAACATTAAATGTTTACTAGACTCAACTAATTTTACAGTTCGCAAGATTCCGGAGTAAGACAGACTTCCACGTAAACCTGTAAATGTACGGTTGTTGTACAGGGTGTATTGTAAAGTAATCCGGAAACGAGGAATCCGCGGCGAAAGTAAGACGATTATTAACTCGCGTTCAACCACGTCTAATGAATACTTGAGCGTCTCGCGGCGGGATTCGAATCCGTTTCGCTGTTTCTACCGTGTGTGATCTACTGCGCAGCCTCGATAAATCCTCGCCGCTGAATACTAGATCCCGTACACTCTCTGCTGAATTTTGAACGAACCGAATCCGGTTTTATCTTCGGTTTCTATTTCCTTACGAGGTTCCTATCGCTACTTGCCATATAAAACACGAAATTATGCAATCGTTATACGGCTTATGTAATTAAATCTTTCGGGATATTTAAACTTAGGTTAAAGCAGTGATTTATACATATCCGTTTGTATTATTATATATCCTATGTATAAATGTGGACTAAAGTTGAATCTTGACATGACTTAGTATCTATACATATAAGATCTCTATCATTTCTTATTAAATAAAACATAATTTAATTATACGTATAGCGTTGACTCGAATTAAAATATTCCCCAAAGCTCCGATGCAAATAGACTTTCATATATTTAGAATGTCTACGAATTTTTAATGACATTACTTGCTAAAACGCTGTGGATTCGAGAAGTGATATAAGATTGACAAATGGCTCTGAAAATACAGTATCCAAGAGGCGATAAATAAATAATTTCCTAATTGAAGTGGCACATGATACCGCGAAAGCGATTTCGTCGGTATTTTTGCGCAACATCGGACCGTGAATAATTAAAAGTATGTTCACCTCGATCGCACGAGGATCTACTCAACCTCGACGATATTCGCCAGGATTCTCAGGCCGTCCTTGTAAACCGCAGTTTGTATTAATTTCGCTGGACAATAAATCTTGTCGCCAAGAACACCGAGGGCAGATCTTATCTCGTTATTACCCTAATGACATTTCGCTTCCGAGATGCTTATCGGGCCGTGAGATCGGCCCGAAACTCGGATCGTTACATCTGCTTCGCATCCGCGGGACGCGTTTAAATGTTTAAGGCATAAATTAACGTGGTTTGCGGGGAATACAAACGGGACTTATTAAATCGTCACGAATGGATGAAGGATCCCCCCACCCCCATCCCGCTCTCTCTCTCTCTCTCTCTCTCTCTCTCTCTCTCCGACCTCCCACGCTGTTATCCATCGCTGGTTAACGATCAATCTCGCGAATATTTTCGTTGTTGCACTCGACCGTTCGTTTTCCCGCTCGTGAAAACACTCCGCCCTTGAGTCAATACATCAATTAAAATACTATAATAACGTTAAATGGGTTTTAGAACTGTACATGCATCTGTACTTCACTCTGTTTCCGTACCAATGGAACGTGTCGAAATTATTTTAATGGACTTAGGGTCGGAAAAACGTTCTTTGAAGTGGATCACGCGATTTGGAATCTTTTCGAGAAGCTTTCGAGAATTAGTAAAAGTATTGTAAAAATGTTACTTAGTTGAAATTGAAGAGAAAGTCTACTAAATATAAAATGCTCTGGATTTATACTGGCAATCGCTGCGAATTAAGAATTCGCCTGTGTCACGTTTAAAAATTCGATTATACGCAGTCTCGATTTTGTGGAATTCTAGAAAACAGCGAGGTGTATGCATCGGACACACACACACACAGGAAATGTTTATCAGCATAGCGAATGATAATGTGCTGGCTGTCGCGTCGGAAACGATTTTATCGTATCGCCGCGAGTTCGCAAATCGGCGACAAATTCCAGCGATTCCGGGAAACGCGCGTCGCGCTCGCGCTTCACGCGAACGAAAACAATGGGAGCATCCGAAATGACTTCGCTTCCGCGATGTCCCCCGTTATCTGTTGCGCGATCTTCTCGCGGTTTCAGCGATACGTCGTGTCGATCGGTTTTGGAATCTGTTCCGAAACTCTCTGCCTCATGAAAAATTGTGCTGCCATGATTCAGGTTGAAATCCCGAAAGTCGTTTAATTCTTTTACCGATCGTTTCTTATTTTCCTTTCGTTGTTTAATATCTTTTTCTTCTTGTCGTAGTATACTTTTCGATAGTGTGCTCCGCGGGTAGTGGGGGCCGAACAATTCAAATTTCCGAGCGCGGTAGATAAATTCGATACAAAGCGAAACTGTAAAACGATCCCTTGGTCCTGTCGTGATCGTTGGGAATGGTTCGAGGGGATTGTGCCGCGCCAGAAACTCAGAAACAGCGATTTTAATAGACTGTTTACCAAATGCGTTATACATCATTGTACAATGCACCTTTGGCTCCCGAGTGGCTGTTAAATGTACCGGTACAAATTCAAGATCAATACCATTGTAGCTCGTCCTCGTTCGAGTACCAGCGTTTACCCCTTTCGCTACCGAAAGGTATGAAACAATGTTATGGACGAAATATCTCGTCACCATGCTGTCGTACGTACGCTGCTATGGACGAGGTGTATCATTATTGTTCATATAAAGTGTTTTCTTCGTAAATTTTACACAAATAATCGATTTTTAAGACATGTCATTGTTCGTGGAAAGTGCTTAACCCTTAAGTGATAATGAACAGTGATATACGTAGTTTTAAAGGATGGTGCACAAAGTGCTCCGCGTGCCCAATTATGTAACAAAAATAGGCGCGCCCACTTAAGGGTTAAGTATAATACAGAGAACATTGGGCACTGCGAATCTAATGAATAGGTTAAGAATTGATCCCGACGAACAGGGTATAAAAACATGAGTTTGACCACTTGTACACTTGAATAAGAAATAAGAAAAAATACACGTGAAATATTTTTCGAAGAACGAAAATCATCGTGTTACACTCAGGTATACAGCGCCTTGTTGGTCCGTGCGCTAGGAACTGCCCCGTGCGTTTCAAGCTCACTTTTTGGTGTCCACACCGATTTTCGTTCGCCTCTTGTTTATTTCTCTCTCGCTCCCGTATTTTTTTCGTTTTCGATGCAGGGGGTTAGGTCGAATAACGCGTCGCGTCGGGGAGCGTGACGGTTTCTCTCCTGGTCGCTGACTCGTCGCTGGCGCGGCGAAAAAAAAAAGATTAGTGTGACGTCGTGTCAACGGTGTCACCGCGGTCGAATCAAACCTCGCTTCACCGAATAAAAAAAAAGCGCGATAGGCTCGTCTGCGTTTGTTGTTTACGAGACACCCGCGCGCAAATTTTCGCATACCTACTAGGGGGAGGAGCGCTGTCGAATTTCCGGGATTCGGAAAGCGATTCGAACAGATTCGCAGAGACTTCGAGGCGTCTGATGAGAAACTGAAGGCATTTTTCGGCCTGTAAACTCGGTCTTGTAATTCGTATAAAGCAACGTGTACATTTCGTGCTGGTCGTGGTTAGTGCTAATATTACCTGCCGTCGGCATATTTATTATTTGGGACAACTATATAAAAACTGTTTGCGCAGCAGCGAAAGAAGCGGAATTTCCATCGTAATACAAGCGACCCACGCATTTTTTACAGAAAACGTGGCCCTGTCGCCCAGTTGGCGCCGAAACCATTGATTAAAGTCCGGCGCCGACCCATTTTTCCTCGCCCCAACCCCCTCGCACCCTGTCCCGCTATATTTCTACCGTCTCCCCCTCTGTCCCTCTTTTACTCGGTGATCTCGATTATCCGGCGTCGTCCGCGAACACGCGTACGCGCACAACTTTTTGGCAACGGGACCCGACCGCGTTATACCACCGACCCGATTGGGAATCACCGACACCGCTCGCATGATCTACAAACCGGCGATCCCCTCGTTCAGCTGCAAGAGATTCGCTGCTCCGATCGTTGGCCCCGGACCACGGCGATAAAGCACGATTTTCCCTGATATCCGCGAACTGGATTCTTTCGCACGATCTTTCGCTCGCTGTTTACGGGTGATCGATTCTCCCGCGGCTTGGCTCGGGTGCCACGAAAAATTGTTGATATAGGAGTTCTGGGTTCGGTGGTTCTCGTAAACGAATTTCAATTTTTCGTTCGCCTCCGTGGGACGCCGAGTGTTGTATGATTTCGGGGTCTCCAAGAAAATATCCTTCTTTGCAAACATTTTTAATGATATCAACCAGGCAAGTTGGTTAAAGCAAACATTTTAGTTCGAAAAGAACAAATTGCAATAATATTCACTTGTTCTTTTAACTTTATGATTTTCAAAAATTAAATTCTGCAGAGCTTCTACGGATTAATGTGCTGGTTTACTCCTTTGTTTACATTTGCCCGGACGACCTTCGCTTCATCAGCCACACGCTGTTTACAAACATTCTTCAATGACATTTGAAAGAGACTTCAAGATGTGTAAACTAGGTGATACTCTTCAAAAAGGTAACTAGTATTTGAAGGAGACTTCAAGATATGTAAACTAGGCGATATTCTACAAAAAGTTGACTAATATTTGAAACAAATAGCCTAACAATTCACAACACACTCTCATCGCATGAAGAAACGCTGACCATTTCCCAGCGATATTTTTCCTGATCCCGGTCAATTATATCGATTTCCAGGATACGATACGTCGACCGCAGAGACACGAATGGTTCACAGTGGCCATAAACATCGTCGTTTCGTTATTCTTGTTGCATCGTTGCCGCGCGACGCTCCGAAAAACAACGCACGCACGGGAAACCGCGGCCGTTCGAAGACAAATTCGATGATTTATTCTACTTGCGAGCGGGAAATATGAAATGTAAATACGGTGCTATAATGTTACGGGAAACGAACCGATTGGTGAGAGTAGTACAGAGAGAGAAAAAGGGAGTGGAAACAGAGCGCGGCGTGTTTGCGCGGGCATTTTGCTCGCGTCCGCCGAGCCGGACCAAGTCCCGGAATCGAAATTTATATTGTGTCGGGCAGCTTCGGTTTCGATTGATTAACGTATCACGTGCATCGCGTGCACGGCCATCCATTACGCACGCAAGCTGATACGGCCGCGAGGAAAACGCACCTGTATCGCCGAGGATCCGTATTTTCTCGCGAAATTCAAATGTTTCGAAAATCATTGGCAAATATTTCACGTGGCTGAATCTTATATGAATCTTCGAAAGACAAGAAACGCGTGTGAAATATTTTTACGGTCGGGTTCTGTATCATTTTAAAAATAAATCGGTATCGGTTAGTTAGCTGCGACGATAAAGCGTGATATCGTTCGAATGTTTTCAGCATTTTCTTTTTTTATCGAAATGCGCTCGCGCTCCGGCGAAACTTGTAGCCGGTGATTCCATTTGCCCCCGATATGGTCGTGCGAAAGAACGATAAACAAATTGCTCGCACGTGATCGCACTTCCACTATGAAGAAACGGAAGAATCACCAACGATTTCCCACCGCTTAATCTCTCGCCGCGACACAGATTCGGAATCGTGTGGTGCACTGTCTCTATTTTTTTTTTTTTTTGATCTTTGCTCTCCGTTTTTTATCGGTTTCGACGAGCTACACGAGCTAACGAATATAATTAATGGATCCTCGAGCGTGGAAGTGATTCCGTGATCACCGGGGATCGTTCCGCTGTTTGCCCCGCGATTTGTTCGGCGAACGTAAAATAAATAATTAACGGGCCCAATGAAACGGTAAAACCGTGAAATCGAATCAACCGTTCCTCGATAATATACAGGGTGATCGGTAAACCGGTGGCACAGCCAAAAGGCGGTGATTCTGCATAGAAAACTAAATCGGAAATGCAAAATAAATTTTATCAAGTTTAGCACCGGTCATTGACCACCACGACAGTCAACGAGTTAATTGAAAAATTCGTCGAAACATCTCGCAGTTGCGTCAACAATCCCAGAAAAGTAACAGGAAACGATAAGTCATTTATCTCCACTTTTGTCGAACCGGGAACGATAACAATATTATCGACGATCGATTACCTTGGATGAATCGATAAGGCGCATTTTGTACAACTCTTCTTCCAATGGAAATCACTTGTCACTCGTAGTTTGCGCTGGACACCGACGAGAAGATCAACACTTCGACATTCCGGGAACGTCGACGAGTGGGTCACAAACGCGAATACAAAGTGCGAATACAAAGAACATCATGGAGATGAAATCGACAGCCCCGTGTCCACCGCCACCCCCACCCCCACCACCGTACAGCCAGAGTGTGCCTTATCCTAAACCACAGCCTTCGCCGTACGGTTATCCGTATCCAGCAGCACCGTGGACACCAAATCATCCAGTTCCGCCACCAACTACAGAGATCGGTTTTGGTGATGCTGGCACAGTGGAACCTCAACCTGAGCCTTCTACAGTGATCGTGGTTCATAAGTACAAGAGCAGACGTGAGTGTCCCCCTTTTCACAATTTTGTTAGAGTTTTTTGGTATTTTGGATAATATTATAATTAGATTTTGCGAAAGAACCACAAGTCATAAAACTAATCTACTTATTTAATTCATAATGCTATCTTTTAATCTCGAGATAAATAATGTACAGTAGACGATACAGTAAAGTGAACCTTAGGTATACCTAGTGAAATATTTTTTGTGAGATTTTTTCGCGTCCCCCTCCCCTAAAATTGTGATATTGGGTAAGAAAATAATTCCTGCAAAAGATAAACTTGATCGGATAAGGGAAAGACAAGGCACATTGACGTTGAAGTTGCGAAAAACATGAAATTTTATAGGAATGGGAATATTTGAACAGAAGACTTTTGATCATGACTAAACGTTCTTCTTGTGTAAAAATATTGATTATAATAGTACCTAAATGTAATATTTTTAATATAACAATTAACTAATTATAATATTTTTGTAAATATTAGGTGAACCGAAAAGTAATGTTTCTTTATATTAAATTCAAACAAAATTTTAACAAGTTTTTAGTTTTAATCAATGATGTAGTCATCCTCGTTATCAACAGCCTTTTGCCATCTAGTATGCAAATAAAAAGAAATAAAATAAAAAAAAATAAAAATAAAATAAAATAAAAAAAAATTTTTTTTAATGAAATTAAAAAGAATAAATAAATATACGAACGTCTAATTCACTTGGATAAACATCGCAAATGTTTTTGATAGCAACTGTTGCGTTACTCCCCTTGTGAAACTCAAAAAGTATACAATGCCGGATATGTATCTCTTTTGCTATTTGGCTGGTTCACCGAAACCGGCAAAAAAACTTAAGATTTAATTATTTACAAGTAAACAAGTCACTTTAACCTTAAAATGTCTTGGTACGACTTTGAAATACACAATGAGTATGATAATATCAAATATTGATATGCGCAGAAACGACATTACTTTCCGGTCTGCGTAATATACAGGGTGAATCACGAATCGTGATCAGTAGATATTACTCTGTTATTAGCAGTCCGATCGAAAATGTTTTTATCAGCTTGCAAAACGCAAATCATTCTTTAAAAATGTATATTGATCTCTAAATAAGAAGATTTGTCTTTCGCCATCCATCTGATTTAGGGTGGGCGAATTAGAGTTACTACTCCAATTAGAACGCGTTGTTCTCACCGATATTACGGTTCGCGAAAATGGACTTGTTAGCGGGAAAGTGACGGACAGAAATTATACAGAGCAATTAATGTGAAATAATCTTAATTTGTACAAAGTAAACTTGTTTTTGAATGCATGTAAGGAATTATGATATCTTTGGTGGTATAAAAAATATTTCACTTGAATTTTCAGTATACTCTTCGCATTTAGCGCGTATGTATATAGTTATATACTACTATTTCAAAACTTCGCGCTCGATGTGCCACGTCTTCCCGACGTCCGATTGATCTAAAATTTTGGATATATAATTTTTTCATGAAATGAAACAATATTAGTGCGTGCCCAAAATTTCATTGTCGAAAAATAAGGTCCACCTTACTGTACAGTCGATAATATGAAGCATTAGACAGGAAATTTTGCAAACAATTACCTTGTATGTTGAAACAACAGCGAATTATTTAATTAATATCGGTGTTACAGGATTTTGGTGCTCGTCATTCATCAGTTTCCTCACTGGCCTAGTTATATTAATCGTTCTGATGAAGCTAATCTTGCTTTGGTGATAATATGTAAGCGATAAGGCAAAATTACATCGCAGCGTGTCTGACAATTATTGTCACTCAATGCTGCTAATTACATGTTAACCAATTGTACGTAACTACATGCAAACAGCATGTATAATGTTTCGAGTTACAAGTTACTTTAGCTTCGATGATTCGTGAATAATTATGCTAAACGGAAACGAGAAAAAAGTGATAATCGCTATCCTGGAAGGTAACTAAACGATGTTAATGACGTTTAATGTGTACCGACTGCGTTAATGAATAATAAAATAATCTTATATCCAACAATTTCTTAAGTAAACGAGTTTCGCTGATCGTTGCCAGTTAATCGTTAAAAAAAAGCAGTAGCTTTTTCATGAAAAAATGAAAATTCTTCAGTGTTCCCACAGTGTTGTACATAACATGTCGTAGCTCAATGAAATTTAACCCCTTGCCTTACGATTTATTTTACGGTTTCAGTGATTAGAACTTTTTTGCAGTTGGTAATTTCCTGAAAAAGGAGAAAATTAATAAAATATTTTCCAAAAAAACCAACATAGAATCTTATTTCGGTTTAAAGGAAATTAATAACATACATATGTATGTATTAGACTCGGTGTAGAAGCTTCATCACGATATTGTAAGGCAAGGGGTTAACATTTTCCTAAAACTATATTTTAGTAATATAATGAACAGATGTCTGAATATTAAAATCACGTTGAATTTAATTAGCCTAGTTACAGGTTTAAGTCAGTGGTTCGCAGAAGTATAGAGGAAGGATAATAATGGTGGAGATGCATTTTTAACCGGATGAAGCAAAGAATCGAATATTAAACCCGATTCCCAGGCAATTCCCAGGCCGCTAATAAATTTCGCTTCTTTCCTCTCCAGCATCCTTAGCGGCGGGCGATAGCGTCAAATCCATCGTTCTTACAATGCTGGCAGGTAAAACTATCATTAATCTGGCCTCTCTCGCGGCCCTTCATCCCCCGCATTTGTCCTCGATCCACGTTCCGCAGAGTGCACCGGCGGACATTAATTATCGGAAAAAGGTCGCGCAAGAACGTAAGGTCCCCGTCCATATCGTACGCACCTGGAAACCAAGATCTCGATCCATAAAAACCTACGGAGACGGATTTTTCCGGACGACGGCGCCAAGAAATTCGCTATCGAAATACGTCGGCGGTAGAAACTTGTTGCTTAACAATTGAAATTACCTTTAATGTCCATTAAACAATCTTGTGGACTTCTGTGGACAAGAACGAGCAATACGAAATTCGACCGGAAGTTGCCGAGCCATGCGGCAGCCATTTCGTGTGCAGGCGTGACTTTGCGAGTAGAATTCGCAAGACGAAGGCATAGAGAGAGCGACGGTGGTAGTAGCAGCGTTACCATTCAGGGCCCCCGAAAACGATTTATCATCGGTAATGGCGTAACGCGTTCCCCGGTATGCAGACGGCAGTAGGATCGTCGAAAGTTGCCGCGTCTTTGTTCTGCCCGCGTTGAAAGAGCTTACCTCGTAAGTTTTCCGAGGCGTTCCCCGATGAAAATCGATCCTCACCGTTCTCGTCCTCGTCCTCGTACTCGTCGTCGTTGTCGTCGACGACGGGAACGGCTGAGCAAAGTGCGGAGGACGTATTGTCGAACGTTCGAGGAATACTGGAGTTGTCGTTAGTCCCGCGGTAACGTCGTCGAATCGACGGGATCGGGAATAGATATCGGATTCGACGGTCTGAGGAACGAGGCTGCTGCCTCTTATCGAACCGGGGACGTCTTTCCTTTGCACTTTAGCCGGCGCGGCGGTGGAAAAAAAAAACGAATGACGAAGTCGCAATGTGCTTCCTCATTGTCAGCGCTGCGACAAAGTAGCACTCCCAGTAAAAATCCTGTTGAAGCATCGTGCTCGGAGAGAACGGCGAAACTTCTGTTCTTGCTGTCTGTTGTCCGGTTCTAGAGTTCTTGCTATTAACGCTACAACCACCGTGCTCTGACCGAGGCTGATTATCTTAGGGTAACGACAGGATCGAATTTATTCGGATCTCATCGGATTTTTATGGTAACTCGAACAATGAAGTAAAAACTGTTTCTGTTACTTCAAGAATCGGTGGAAGAAAAATTTCAAATAATTTTTCTCCTAACCCATCATCATATCCCACTGGTTTTAACGGCGCCATGATCGTCTCCTCGTTTCAGAATGGCAATCGCCTCGCGTCGGCTTAAACGTCGCAGCATCGTCGACTGACGTCATAACAGCTCGTTCACGTTCTCAGATTGAGACGCATGTCCCGAGGGATTCAGAGGCACTCGTAAACAGCTTCTCGAAGCAGGCGCCGATAAAAATCTAGAGCCTCGCGAACGATTCGAGTTAGGGTCGAATGAACGATAGCGCCGCGAGTCGTATTTATCCGTCGCTGGCATCGCGTAAAAGACTGTCGTAACGGTCCCTTATGTCCCGCGCGTAACGCGGATCTCGAGTGGCCGAGGCCGCGTTAAACAGTCTCGGAATCGTCGCAGATCAAAACGTAATCCGCCTAACTGAAAACTGTAATACATGGACCCGGTAAGCGGGGACGGCTGAAGCCGCCGCTCCACGCCGGAGCGTTGCGAGCAGCGCTGGAAAACTTGTAGTATACAGAAGTAACGACCGTGTTTCTCGTCTTCTCGGTGGAACGTCACAAACACATGGGCACCCATGGAAAGAAGCGGGGTGAGCACGATATCGCCGGCTTTTATTATTGGAACAATAAAATCCTACTAACCGAGCAATAATTTAAGAGTCGAGCACCTTCGGCGGCCGGGAACGACGTTGTGCAACATGTTTCCTACGTCCTGAAAAATCGAAGTGCGCTCTTGCAAGGAATCGATCCTGTCTGGAAATGTTCAACGTTAAATCGACCGGGGGCTAAAAGTGACAGTCACGCGTAGCCTCGGGAGAACGTTTGTACCGTTTGTGTTGAATTAAAAATAATGGTTATAAGTGAACGTTTCCGCAAATATTTCAGATCGATTTTTCCGAAGAGCGTTTCACAGGCGTGTACCCAAAGCGTTCCGGATAATCGCGAAAACTTCACGAGGAAAAAGGGGAAGAAAACGCGAAGTGGCGTTTCTCAGGCGTCGCTTCCGGTTCGTCAGTTCCGAACACGGGAATCGTCGCGATTTCCTCCGTTCCCGATTTTAAGCAGTCGTATCGCGTTATCGTTACCGCGGCGAACGTGTTTCAACGGCCGCCGCGTACCGTCTCTCGCCACTTACGTGCGGGCCCTTTACATTCCCCTCGGAGTTTTTCGCGCTGGTGTCGACGCGACAGTAAGGGGAGGGGGAGGAAGAATAAACAGTGCCAGGTATCGATCGAGAAGTGCTCCTTCGACTCGGCGTGTTGTCACAAGGTTGTATCGTCGACGAAGGGAGAGCAAGGTGACGGCAGCGACGGAAGACCAGGGGCGAGGAAAATGGAAATAGAAAGAGAGAGAGAGAGAGAGAGAGAGAGCGAGAGAGAAGAGGACCACCATGTCGCAGCGACGAGCACGTTTTCCGACGAAACGACCTGCCCTTTTCCTGCTCGGAACGAGAGGAGAGGAGAGAGCGGCCAACTTTCCTACACTCGTCCAATCCCTTATAGCTTCCGCATCGAACCCGAGCCCGTTTCGACGGTATATAAGTTTCGAGGTTTACGTCAATTCATGCTGGATTAAGTCCACCCCCCGTGCACACCCGTAGAACTGTAGAAACGCTCAGGGTTTTTCGGAAATAACGCGGAACGCTATCTGGATTACGCGTAATTGCGAATTTGATGGCTGAGCTGCGACGATTTCGCAGCGGGATGAGTGTTAACTGGGTCCTGCAAGTCTGTAGAACGATTGGAAATTGCTTCTGTTCGGTTCTAACCCGTTGGGGAATTGGGATTCTGTTACGTGCAAGAGGATGTAGGATGAAGATCGTTTCGGGGTGACGCGACGGGAACTTTGGGAATTCTTTTTTTAGGCTCCCGATGATTTAACAGAGAAAAATTTTTGGCTCGTCTTAGACCGTGTACTTTTATCTGTAACTTTCCCATGTTTAATCGGGAAGTTCGTAAAATTATTAGCAGCCTGTTTTGCACTTACAGTGTCTGTGACGATTTTCATATATGTTGCAGAAATTGGAAAATATGTAAATCCAATATTATCCAGAAACCATCGGAATATTCCACGGAATCATCGAGGCCGATGGGTATCTGTAATACATTCTTGCTCGGTCCTTCTGCTTGAGGAACTCCATTCTGGAGGATTTAATTGAATTCTGAGCTTTCACGCTCCGGCCGAGCTTTTTATTCGATCCTGCCCGGCGAACGGGGGCATTATCTGTTGTGCAATTCATTCGATAATCATCGCACGTCACCGGCAGCAGATTCAAAAGTGAAGAGGGAAGGAAAAACTTTGGTCCGGTCCCAGGGATTCGCTGTTATCAAACGGAGCCCGGGGTCGACGGAATAGTTGGCACACGGCCTCGGTTTAGGGGATGGAAAAACGATCGCGGGAGAGGGGGGGATAACAATGAATCTCAAGAAGGAAGAGGTCAGTTTTATTACGCGTATCGGAACCATTTCCGAACCCGGAACAGCTTTATGCGACTGACGCCTGACACCGGCCTTAATCAGCCCGAAATCGCGTCAATGTTCGTCCCAGTTCTGTCCTGCGGCTCTGTAGAGTTATTGGAAATTGCTTTAGTCCGGTTGTAACTCGTCGAGCAATCAAAGTTATGGTTCGAGCACGAGGTGAAGATTTTTTTTGAGAGAGGTTAAGTAACTTAGAGAATATTTTTGGAAAATTCCAACGAAACTCATTTACGGGAAGAGGTACGGACGAAGTACCGAACAGTTCAACCATCGTTACAATCATAGTAATTTATGAGAAATCTTTGAAACTAACCGGAACACCTGACACAAGTTCCTTCAAAAAATCGATACGGGGGTCGGAAAGGATATCGAACAAAGCGTGGGACTAATTCCGAGTTACATAACTCGTTACACCAATACCCCCGGCCGATCCTTAAGAACGTAAAACCCCGGGGTAACGTTTCGCCGTCGCGTCGACGGGCGACGCTTTCATAACGCGGGCGCGGCCCCACGAGCGAACGATTAATTTCGCGACTAGTTGTTCGCAACTTCGCGAATTTCGAGTTACGACTAGCAGTCGCGAGAAGTTCCTTCACCGTTTGTCACCGTGGCTTACACGCGTTGTACAATGCACCCACCACTCCTCCTCTTCCACCACCTCCTCGCCCCCTACAACGAAACTAAATCGCTGCTGCCCGCTTTTCGTTCGCCGCCCCTAAACCTCTCGCACCGCTCCCGACCACACGCCATTCAAGTCCGAGCTTCATTCAACGTTCAACGATTTTATTTTCCGAACCGCGCCCCTCCAGCTAGTTACACGCGTCAAAGAACAGCTCGAAGCTAATAAGCGCCACCCTTTGTTGCGTTTAATCGGTAAAGATTTTTTGGGAAATTATCGACGACGGTCTTTAATTCGTATTTAGATCACTCGATCTGTGCACAAACTTAAGAAATACACAATGTTTACCGGCAGATCAGAAAGAATAATTTTTTCCTTATTTTTTTTTTATGAATTCTGTAAGATTCTTTCGCTTTGCAAACATTGGGAAATAAAATAGTTAAGTGATATTTGAAAAATATCAACGCAAGTGGTTTCACCTTTTCTTCCGCATTTCCGCCAATTTTCCTGCGGCCAAATCTAATTACGTTTTTCACGAGCGTATGAATTCATGAGCGTAAAAGCCGCTAAGAAAATATTCCCTGGTATTTAGTTTTCGAATTGCACGCGTAACGTCGAATTCAATTCCGCCGGACGGTTTGCTCGTAGCAAAACCGTTGGAACGTAATTATACAGAAACGCTCTCCCGTCGGAAATGCTCGTAATGTCTGTAAGAATTAAAACAGGCGATTAGTCGAACAACTTCATTACCCGTCAAAAATGTTCCGGAACATTAGAGGGTGAACAATTTCTGACGTCCGTGCCAAAATTTCCCGGGCGAATTTCGGTACCGGGCGAGTTCGAGAGAGAGTTACGCGAGTTTCCCGGGGAGAGCGAGCCATGCAAATTCCCTGGAAATTCCGTATCCCCCTGGCCAATTTGCGAATCAGTAACGTCCGCGAGCAACGGCGAAAATCCGCAAAATAATCGGTCAAATGTAACGGAGCGATAAATAACGGCGATCCTCGCCGGAAACGCGTCGGCTTTGCAGCACTTGCACATGTCTCTGCTCGTTCGAGCGTTTGCGGAGCCACTATAATGATTAACAATACTACTGGAAATGTTCGAAAATTTTCTATTTTACTTGATACAATGCTGCAAATTGTGAAACATGTTTTCATATAATTTTAGAAGAGACTTATCGACGATGCAACAAAATAAACCTTATAACAGTCGAAATTCTCTGATTTAAAGCACATGATTCGAATAATTCACTTTAATCTCTTCTACTTAATTTTGTTACGCGTAGCATAATAAATCAGAATTTTACTACGATATTTATTTGAATTGTTTGAACTGTATGCTTCGCGAGATTCCTGTTTTAAAGTATGCGCCACCATTATTTCCACCAAAAAAATGAATTATTTTTCAGTTTCCTCGAGTCCTTTACGAATTCGACATAAACGAAGAATCAAAGTAAGATTGGTGAAAGCGGTCGGAATTCGTGATCGGAATGGTAAGTGCCCTCACAAATTAATTGGGGGCCGGATTGTTCCGTTAGCTGGCCAATCAGCGTGCGAATAATTCGCCAGCGAAACGGCCCCGCTGAATTATCGTGCCGAATAGTTTTCCGTTAAGGTAAGCAGACGTTCACCTGTTCGTGGATCGAACGGAAATACGTGGAATACCGTTCCGCGTTATACGTGACTACTTTCGCGCGCGTCGAAATCGAGCCAGGACACGTAATTAGAGAAAGTCCGCGTCTTCGATTGCGCGACTAATGTATTCAGTCGTTTGGAAATTGTCCGCCGAGACGGACCGAGACACACCGAGACCAGCTTTGTTGTAACGTTCAGGTGTGCCTCGAATGCAGTCCCGGGACTTCACCGTGAATCCTCCGTGTTGCAAGCCGCTGGCGCAATCTGGCGTCACGAGCTGTCTTCGGTGTCTGCGCGAGCCACGATTTCGACGAAACAAAAATTGGCAAACTGTAAAATCCATGGTGCAATTTTACGGCTCATACCTGGACAAATTTTTTCATTTATTTCGAATCATTTTGATTTAGATGGTTGGCAGAATCGTTTAACTTTCTAAATTGACATTTTAGTTTAACAATAAGTTAGATTTCATAGTTGAACATTTCATAGGTTAAAGAAAATTTGATAATCATTGAAATTACGAAAGATTCAGTTGCCATCTTAACAACGCTATCATGGAGAGGGAATAAATTTTCGAAAATCAGAAACACGACATTTGGCCGCCTTTTATCCCTGATTGCGGCTGTTGGGATAATTCTAATTGCGAAGGATTAAATAGCAGTGTTCCAGGGGACCGCGGGATCATTGCGCGTTGGTAGATGGGACGTTGTGTTAAGAAAGAGCGTGTACAGTATCAATTAGCCACACCGAGCAATTAACAGGATCCCAGGACACTGCGCGAGCACGCGTCAATGTTCATTGCGGTAGTGGCGCGCGACCATCTGTTCAGCGATCGCGTTGCACCGCGATGCACCACGTTGCACCGCGCGTCGCGACGCAATTTCTATGGCGTGCACGGGACCATAAGCGTCGTCGAATTCACGCTGGTTAAGCGCATTATCATAAGCCGTAAGGCGCTTATCCCGTTGTCGGCCGACGCAATTACATACATCGCGATTATCGTCGCCGGGTCTCGTTAACGTCCATGCCGGAAATCTGCAAACCCTAAAAGGACGAACCGAATTCGTCGCAATCCTATGTTCGAGAAACGATTTTGCCAGAAGCAATAGTAAGCCGAAGGATTAAGGAAGATGATTTTCTGATCATTTGTGGAACTGTAAAATCGACACTGGTTAGGCGTGACGCGAGCAACTTTTACAAGTTTTACAAGTTCTCCACAGGTTGAGGCAGCAGTCCGGTGCTCGGCTTGACTCGGCCCGGCTCGTCGAGAAGTCGTTAAATTAAACATAGAATGTTCTAATTTGTGAGCCTTTCTTCGCGACCGGTATCAAGCGCGAATTTCCTTCCTTTTCAGCGTCCGTTCCCCGGGCGTCTCTGTCTCATTGTTAACTATTCCTATTCGTTTGCTCTTAAAACGGCAGCCTTTCAGCGCGTAATGAAGGCCCCCCTTTTCCCGCCCTTTCCATCGCCCTTTCCGCACCGTTCCTTTGCTCTGAATGTTTCTTATTTCATCGTCGCCCCTTATCGAGCCTTTATCGCTGCCCTTCCTCCCTTCCCAGCCTACAGGCTGCTCAAAAAATAATAATATCACCCTATCATTATTTATCCTCATTTTGAAAATTTCGTTGTCTAAAAAATTCATAAAATACTGAAAAATATTTAAATAATTCGTATATCGCTGGTTATTCGAAGCAATATTAATTTGGTCTTGCTTACTAAAATATAAATTTCAAGTAGAAAGCGAACGAAAAATTAAACAGTTTCAATGCGAAACTTACGTCACGGACAGCCCTGTAACGTTTCATTCCGTTCGGATCGTTTCCATGGATGGCATCTTCACTCGCGATCCTAAAGAACGCGAAGCACCGTTCGCACAGCAACGATATTGAAAATATCTGGCTGAATTGGAAATCCGCATACAGCGACGCCGAGACATAGTGGATATTTCTGGGTAATACCCTAGCCGGTGCATGTGCACGCTCCCCGAATCGTCGATCTCGCGAGTCGATCCTGATAGTCGTCCAAGGACAACGCTATTCGAAACGGATTCCCTCTCTCTTTACCTTCACCTTACTCGTCTAATAACCGGCTCCTCCATAATGCATAAGGGGAAAAATGCTGAAGTTTCGCTTATTGTCGGCCACCGACGCTTCGAAACGCTCCTCCGCGCTCCCTTCCGGAACACGGTCTTTCGCGGCAATTTACATGGAAACGCTTCCGCGAGAACGTTCGCGGTGGTATTCCCGTGTAACAGGTCCAAAAAATCGATTCCTATTTTCATACATCGGGAAAGCCACGTTTGGAAAATGCGAAATGTCGCGGTTGGTTTCACTAGAATGATGAAGTTGCAGTGTTGGAAATGTAGGAATCGAATCGTTAAGTTTTCACTATGTACAACTATTTATTTACACACGCGATATATATAACATTAACTACTCACGGATCGAACGGATCGGCAACGACGACTAGCATGTCGTCATGAAGACGGCTAATTTCCTACTGCCTGCCCGCCGCTGTTTTTGAGGCCTATCAAGGGCCTTAGAGAGATGGGGGAATACCCCGGGCAGGGAAGAAAACGGACACGGAAGAAAGGTCCGTCTTTGCCCATAAACAAACTCCTGTTCGGCGCGAATCTGGCTACCAGATGCAAGACAACCGCGATAGCCAGACCCGCACTGAAACCTTGGGGAAAACCCAGGAAATTAGGGACCGGCTAGTTTGCAGGTATAGGCAGGGCAACGACAAGGCCGCTACAGAAACATCAAATTCAGTTTCGTTGATGGCGGAATTTTTAACCATGTGTGCGATAAATATAGTATTTATGCAAGTTGTAAATTTCATAACTTACTTCGTAAAAACCAGGAACAAATTTAAGCCAAAACGGTCGTCACGTACTCTCTTATTTTTCCCCTTCCACTATCCACTTCCATATTTCACCATCATTCACACCACTCAATCCCCGTCGCGCAAGCGCAACGTGTCACATTATTACTCTGATGGTCATCAGAGAGGGGAACCTGTATTCCCCTCGTTTGTTTCAATCTGGCGGCACTGCTTCGGATTAAGCCCCGCTGCACATATGCGTTTTTCTAACGTGCGGCGACCGTGCGGCGACCGCAATTGCGGTCTGAAGTACTATGAAATCTATTAGAAGCTGCACATTTGTTTGAACCGTAATTGCGGCGACGTACGCCGTTCTTGCATGCAATATTTGCCGCATTTCCCCAAAGAAACGCACGGTCGCCGCAATCGCATATCGGTTGATGCACACGTCCGTCATTCTGCCGCAAAATGAACGACATAAACGGTGATACTTTATTAGACATCGAACTCCTTCTGCCTCCCTGCATATTTTCAGCACGTGTTCCCACATTTCTTCCTCTTCTCTACACCTTCTGCACTGTCTGTCATTTTCTTCTTCCCGATATTTCCCACCCCTCTCCCAATATTTCCTAATCTATATATCGCCACCTTACTCCACTTCTCCTCTTTCCATCTTTATACCTCGATTCTATTTACGTATCTTAGAGTTACAGCTAACATTTCTACTGGAGTTACAGCGTGTCTCATCCATGTATCTTGTAATGCGATTCTCTCTGTTATTCTAACAGCTCATCAAATGAGCGAACACTCATTCGAAAATAATTAAAGAATTTTTGTGGATTTTCTCTTAAATCAGTAAAGGATGTAGCAAATCTACCTCGTGTAAATCTCAAATCGATAAAAGGATCTTCTTTGTTTGCAACAATAGTACTTATATACAAAATAGGCAAATACTCTACGCTTTTTTGGGACACCTCCATCTTCGATAGTAGTAGAAAACGCAGTGAAGATCGCAGTCGCCGTTAAACAAATGCAAGTGGACGCCTTTCAACTGAACCGCAATTGCGGTCGCCGCACGATCGCCACACGTTAGAAAAAACGCATGTGTGCAGGGGGCCTAAGACTTGCCTTACACTCTACCCTTCCCCTACTACGACGCTGTTACCCCACGCTTCTCCCGAGGCCCGGTCACGTGAGGCGTTTCGTCACTGTGGTGCATGCGTCACAATGTCAGCTGACTAATCCGGAGAGAGGGGGTATCGGCGAAATGGATATTTTCTCGGCGGAGCATGAATTCTGGCAGTGTTCTGATTCGCCTTTGGCATTGAGCATCGATGCCGCTGCAATCACCAGTCAAAGCGGCTGGTCCGGGGCAAACAGCGATGATAGTAGACGACCTCGTAAAAAAGTTTATTACGTAAATGAAGCTAATGAGAAAGAGGGAGAGGAGAGAAAACTTGCTACGGTCGGACGATGGCGGATCCGCGTCGGAGCAGCAGGTAACTTCTTTATTTGACTTTCTTAGACGTTTACCCGGGAATATTTTAATTCTTCGCTGGCATAATTAGGCGTTTCGCGGAGGAGCTAAGATGGAAAGAGACAGCGACAGGGAGGCCGCTCCGCCGGCTCGCGTAACTTCGCGGAAGCTCATTTAGCTGACGTCTAATGACGAGAGGACGGGCGCGCACAGCGTGGCACGGCACGGCGTGCAGCTACGAGAACGTAATTCATAAACAGCAGCTCGTTGCCAGCCCATTATAAACTCTTGTAATAAACGTTGCGACTTAAATACCTTTATACTTTCCGCCTGGCCCAGGAAAAGAATGAGTAATAAATGCGCCAGGCCGACGCGACGGCTCCGGAGCGTTAACGCGGTTGCTGAACACTCTTCCGCGAACCTGATCCCACGGGAAATAGTTCATTACCATCGTTGCTGACAGTCTTCGTGAAAACGTTTATGAACTGTTTAACTCCGGACGAGGCCATCCGCCGGACCACGACGGAGATGTTTCGTTCGTTGCGACTTTTAATGAACCATGGTGCCTTCTCTTCCAAGTCGCAACTTCCAGTTGTCGTCGCCAGTGTTATCGTTTTTTAGTTCGGCCAGTTTCAATGGCTTCGTACAACTATCGTTAAGTTTCAACCGGATCCGTTCGTGGACCGTATCTTTGGGAAATGATCATTCGAATAGTAATTGTCTCCGGTGGATGGCTGTTGTAAAGTAGTTAGCAGTTGGTTCGTAAAGATGATTCAAAAAATTTTTAAATGGTAAGCAAGAGAAGCATGGAATCGAACGACAATTGTCCGAATAAAACCATAGCCGAACGATCAGCGATTTTCGTCGTTGCAAGATGAACCGAAGACGAGAGTGGGAACGGGTTCGAGGAATGCAGGTCGTCGGATAATTCGGCGCGATTGGCCCTCGTAAAGCCAGGAGACCTCGGAGCCTCCGATCCAATTAACGGCAGTGGTTTGTTGCCTGGCGTACAGTTGATTGAACTGGTCGAGGACATCTAACCCCCTCGAAGTCCTCTCTTTACGATATATATACTTTTAGTGTACCGGCGCGGCAGCGAACGTACTTATCCGGCAGACGTCGTAAAGCACTCGAAAACCGGGTTGGAAAGCATCCCTCTCTCTGGCCGGCACTCCATCCCCCGCGTGTGTCGACGTTTCTTTTTTCTCCGGCGGTTTCTTTTCTTTCTTTCTTTTTTTTTGCGCCCGAGAGGAGATAAACCCTATCTAGCTCCACGAGAACGTTAATTCTGTCCCGACGATGGGATAGCTTCTCGATTCGACGACGTCGCTGATTGCGTCTTTTCCACCAACCTCTGCAACGTCTCGCGCGATCCCACCGAATTCGGGGACAGTTTAATGGTCCCGGCCGGGTGTTCTTCTTTTTTCGACGGAGCCCGATTGCGCTCTTCTTAATTGAATTCTTAATGACCGAGGCGAGCGACACATTCGCCTCTGCTCCGTCGTAACTGTGCCACTGTCTCAACGCTTGTACAAAAATGTAGGTTGTGTGAGAATTGGCTGAAGACTGACTTGTCGAAACGCAAAGATCCTTTTTAACCCCTTGACTACGGCAGACTTTGATACGCACCGGTCGTACCATACGGCAGGAATTGAGTTACGATGTGCACCGAGAACTTATGGGAATAAATATCGATATAATTTTCGAGGCCCCTATTCATATCCTATAGGCGCCCTCCGTGTCAGAAAGCCAAAATGCGTCGAGCGCCTATAGGCACTCTCAGTGTCTCAAACGCAAAATTTCTAAGCGCCTACAGGCGCCCACAGTAGCCAAGGGGTTAAAAGCTGTGAAAACCGTGGTAGGGATTGTAAAGCAAAGTCAGAGAAAATTGGGGGTGAGATGTAGGAAATGGTCCAGACGCTGACTTCAATTAGTATTGTTAAGACGCCGGGAAGTCGCACAAAACAAACGGACGAGTCCCGTCGTTTCGGGGTCAAGAGCCTTCGACTCTTCAACTACTTTATCTGCGCACGTCGGGTGATCGAAGTCTTTGGTGTCAGATTCGTACCAGAGACCTTTTATGTGGGTCTCGCATCGTGTTGCGTCCCAACAACGCTCTCGACATTTTTTGCACCGCGTCGAACTCCGTTCGCGAGAGGAACAGCCGCGTCCAGACGGAATCGTACCAACGCTGATACTCCCGGCCGCCATATTATTTATAAGCCGGTGGCCGAGCTTATTTCGCGAATAAACAGAAAACAACGGTCCCTCGGCAGGAGTCTCTATCGCAAGTTTGAACAAAACGTTCCATCGTCGCGGAAAGAATTCCGCAGCGTGGATCTCTCGCGATTCGAACAGGCTAGACGATCCCCGGAACAGCGAGCAGTTCGCGTGGGAAACGACGAGGAAGAAAAGAAACCCGGTCACGGTTATTTTCACTCGTCGAGAGGAGGACGAGGGGAAAGAATGAAACCGGGAGAGTTCATAAGCCATCCTCCCGGAGGCACGATGTAAGCGTAAAGCGGTATAAACGCGTGTCCGTCCATGTGCACCGCGTTATGCCGCGCTAACTTCGTGCCGCCGTCCTTTACGGCCCTGCCAGCGAAAGAATAAGCCGTTCCTGTTGATGCGACCGCGTCCATGTCGTCTTAACGTTCCACCGCAACCACGAGGATCTCTATCCACCGGATAAGCTCGTAAAAGCTACCACCGTGAATCGCGACCACGCCAAATGGATATGAAACGCCGCGACGCCATTGGCATTGTTGCTCTAACGAGTCGTGATGTCGAGGGGAGGTAAAGGCTCGATCTATCGGGAGCGATCAGTTTGTTAGAGGGCTGATAAAATCACTTGCGAAATTGTTTGCGAAAGTTTAACAAAAAGCCAACAATTTGCCAGATCAAGATTTCGATCGAACTCTGGAACGAAGAGAACGAAGAAATTCAATTTTTATGAAGATCTACGGAAGTATCGATCGAGGTTCCTTACAAAGGGTTCCGGGGCGTTAGATACGCGTCGGACAGGCTCGATCACGGTTGCAATCGGGTCGGGAACAAATTGGAAATCGAACGCGGCAATTGGTTCATTAAATTACAGCGGTGGCAACGGGCCGGACGATTCATAAATAAAAACGATACCGATCAGCCGACAGAGCACTCGCAATCAATTGCCGCGAAAGGGAATGGACAGGCCCGGTCGGCCACCGCACCACACCAACCCGCGATGCGACGTTGCGCTGCTATCGGCTGCATAAACCAGCCTTGTAACGATTTAATCGTAATTTTACGGGTCCCGTTTTATTATGCGAATCGTGGTTCCGGCTGCGAAATTCTGGCCCGCGAAGAGCAGCCAAAGGTGCATCGAATAAATCTCGAATAACCGTTCCATGTTAAATCGTGCAGCAACTCATATTGCAGTTACCAATTCGGTGCTCCCTTTTTATTATTTTTTTTTTTTACATACATACATATACAGAACTTTCAGAGCCAAACTGTTTTATCGCTGTTTTTCGGTATTTCGGAATGAAATGCGGCTAGCTGTGGAAACATTTTTTTCCCCCGGAATTTCTGTCGGACGTGAAGATTAAGGGTTCCTTTTTTACGATATCTTTTGTTCGCGGACGTTAATCGACGTCCGGAAGATTTGGCAACTCCATCAGGCACTCCATCATTGTTGCATCGCGTCGAAGGGCTCGCGAAGATGAAAACGCGTGAACCGCCCTTAAGTCGAACAAGCAGCGGCCGCGTTTCGTGTTAGGCGAAGAGAAGAGTGGCGCCGTCTAGTGTTTCAACGGGGATGATGGTTTGGCCCGGTGAAAGGAGGGGTTAGGCTAAGTGGCAAATAAAGGGTAGCGACGAGGTTCGAGTGGTGTCTCGTTTTTCTTGGCGCCCTTCCACTCGTCAACCTGGAGAGCAGGCTCTCTATAGCGTTTCGGAAATGGAGGGACACTTCGCACGGTCGAAACCTATCCGCCAGGAATAGCATTGGTCGGGGAAGAGGGTTGCGGCGGGGTTAGGCGAGATGATTATAAGAGGCAGACACCCGCGGAAGAAATAAAAAGAGATCTCTGGGCTGAACTCGCCGGAAATTTCGAGTCCCATTCGATTTCCGCCGACCCGCGACCAAACGCCGTTTTTATCGTTTGATTTATTGCTAAGCACGAGGCGACGCTCGGCAATTTTCTGCTCGACTGCTGGAGTGAGGAGCAATCATTCTTTTCTTCAGCTTCGGCCGGTCGTGTAGTTTGTTTTAGATGCTTACCTGAAGTTGGAATTTTTTTCAGCTGGCTCGACAATAATTTCTTGAGATGATAATTATGTGAAAATTCTTTCGTGTCACTAAAGCGTAAAATATATTGTGCTTCAATGAAATTTCCATGTTTTTTAATTTTTCAAATCAAACGTTTCAAGTGCGATGATTCGAGATTTAAACGATTTACTAAGAAACGTATTAGAGACGAATTAATTTATCCGATGTGTAGCGTGGACGTCGCAACAGAACTCAGAGGTTCGCACCTGAGTCCGGGCAATATCATTTTCTGAGAAAGCTTGGCTACTCGCACAGACAGCATGGTCAATGTTAGCGCACGTCACGCGCTCTGTCGCATCGTTGTCCGTTTCGCTCTCATCACGCACTGTCACTGCGGCTTTCTCGGTCGCAAACACTTCACAGGGTACTATACAACATTCAGGATTGCCGTAACGGGACAGCAAATAACTTGGACATCATTAAATTTGTGTGTCCAATAATTTAACGAAATCCTTTCTCCATATAGCCAGCAATTAAAATCATCGAGCAAACGTCTTGATCGTCGAACGAAAATTGCTCGCGAGCGCGAATGGTTAATGGACAATTAATTGGAACGAGTCGAAAGCATTTCCGCGAGTGGTTGGATCGAAATTCAAGGTCGCAACTCGAGATCATCGAGGCAGAAATACATAAAGTGATTCCGCGAGGCTTTGGAACGTAATCCGGCAGCAATGTTTGCTGTCCGTGACGCGATACCTATCAGCCTGCTGTTCACCGTACGGGGGGTTCGAGGGGTGAATCGGATGGCGCGATGTTCAACTGTTTATCGTTGTTATTGTTTTTCGACCGTATCTCAGTCTGGCCGCTCCCCCCCGCACACCCCGGCGAAATCCGATTTGTAATGGAAATGCAGTGTCCAACGCCCGGGTCTAATCCTTCGGTGGCTGTCGCGAGCCTTTTGTACGCTTCTGTACGGTTGAAAAAGGCTGGAGCCGGAGGAAAAGCTGCGCGGGGAGTGGGCGCGAAGCATGATCATAATTGAAGAGCTTTTTTTCTGCGTGGGAATGATAAGCCCCTCCGCCTGGTGCGTCAATGTTGATATTTATGGGAGATTAAACGCTGCCGGAGGCTTTGCGCTGGATCCCAGACTGCGCTCGTGGCAATTCGAAGGTTCTTGTTAATTCGCTCTGAAATCACTGAATTTTAAGTTTGTTTAAGTTCTTTTAAAAATTGAAGCTTGCACCGGCAGTTGAGGGATAGGGGTTTGAGAAAAGTGGTATGCAGTCTTCTTCGCGAATAAAAGGGAGAAGGACGAGATCAATCTTGAAAGTAAATTGATCGTAGCCTGCGAATTAGAATCTTTCTCTAAAAGGGAGATCCTTAACGATTTTTCTCCGTCGAATTTAGAAAGATCGACGCTCTCGTAAACGGCAAAATTGACGTCGAATGACAAAGGACCTCCGGAGCAAGGTCCGTGAATTACGCTTGCTCTTGGCTCAGTTGCGGAGAAAATGCAAAAATTTCTCCGCGTGAAGAAGAAGGATTGCAGAGCGTCAGAACCAACCCCCACAGTCTAGGGTTGAATTGCGAAAATAAGGACGGATGGGGGTAGCAAAAAGGGCGACGTAGACTACAGGGCGGGACGTAACCTAAGTGTTGCAGTCACCATCGATCGTTATTAAGAGATGAACATTTCCTTTCGGTGGTATGACGAAAGTGCGAGAGCTTCAGTCACCGAATTAGCTGAAACTTTGCAGACTTAGAGACTTCGTTATTTTCACATAAATAAAAAATATATATTATTACAGCCTCGGACACTCGGTGTTATTTGTGCCGTGATAGGTTAATAAAAATCTTCTTGGTCGATAGAAGACACAACAGACACCGCAAAGTGTCAACGAAATGGGCGATCCTTTACGACACACTTCTAAGACGGACACCGGGATATGATAGGTGCGTGGGTGTCGTTAACGATCTAATACCGAGGCACCGTCGAAGTGGATGCCACCTAGCCCCCTGTTCCACCTATCCAGACAGCGTAGTGGCACCCTTCGGTCCTTTCGTTGAACAAGGGAGGGGCGGTCGTCGGAGGGCTCGGTAGAGGGAGACACGGGTCCGCCACCCACAATTCCGCTTGCGGGCACTGTAATTTGCTGTATGCATGCATCCAGAGATGGATAGACACGGCCGGGCAGCCGAGCAGGTCCGGGAGATCTATGGATTTATGCAAATGCAGGCAGTTAGAGTCCCGAGCAGCCTCCGCCGTTGAATAATGCGTTGATAAGATAGGAGCCCAGTGCTCATATGCCGCTACCTACCCTACCATCCGCCATTGATTTGTCACCCTTCCGTTCTTCATCCCTCCACCCATCGTTCCTGTTTCGTACCCGCGAAAAACTAAGATCCTGGTCTCACCTTCCTCGGGGACTGTCTTCGTTCCTTTTCCTTGTCCCTGTTCAGCTCCCTGCAACACTTCAACTCTTAAATTATTATTCATTGATCTTCCGTGAAAATATTGTTTCACCAGTTGAATGGTCTTGGGCCCATTAGAAATGATAGTTAAGTAGTACCGATGTTTCTGTACGTGCTCTGCTGGATTTCTTTAGATAAAGTAGGCGTGGCTTCGCTGCCCTCGGCTTCTACAGTGGCAGGGGAGTGGCTCGGAGCACAATTTATTACAAGCTTGATTTAGACTAGAGTGATCTAAAAGACGCTGAAACCTTTTAGATCTCGTTGAAATCTTGATTAAAGTCCACCTATCCTTCTTTCTCTACGTAAAGTGTCCTAATGGGCGTGGTTTCATGGCCCCCGAGTTCTACAGAGTCGTAAAAGCGATCTGACAGAAAGTCTACACATATACATACCGATCTAGGACAATCTGGAAATGTAGAACAGTGGCGACAAGCGCGAAAAATTCTCGCATTGTTTATCCACAGCATCACCCCCGCCTGTACGTCTTCCAGATCGCTAATCTGCAAGTAGAACAGAAGGATCTCCCTGCGAATGGGTTTCCACGGGGAAGATCTAAGATCTCTGGCGAAATTGTTGGGCCACTCTACCGCCGAGCGGTTCGTTAGCAGAAAGCGACGAAACTGTAAGTCCTGGCGCAAATACCGTCGATTACGTGCCAAGACAGCACCCACCTTTCGTCCTCCGATTCCTCCAGCTACCTGTCCCAGGTAACGCGTAGACAAGAAGCGTACTCTTGAAAAATTCCTGGTCATCCGAGACCCAAAAAATGAATTTCGTTTTTGATGATGAAAAATAAAAAATTCATATTGACAATAATATAGATACCGATATCCTATGCGCGATTGGCAGGAGCAAGTTAGGTCCTTGAAATTCTGATTCTGATCGGCGGATGAGAAAGATCGGATGGCGAAACAATCGCGAGGGAATCGAGAGGCAATAGTACAGGAAACTACCGATTCGGCGCAACGAATTGGTGCGTCTCTCGTATTTCATCCGCCGGTTAAATCGATCGTACACCTACGGCCTCGACGAATAATTCCTGTCGCAAGCAGAATAGGTAAACCTGGAATTTATTACGCGTCCGTTGCACTCGACTTGCGAGAGAACTCGGGGAAATCGGTATCAGACACTCTCAGGACCCGCACCAATTATCCGCCGGCTGAATGGCCGGAATGAAGATATTTTATCCGGGCAGGAAGTATGTATTGTCAAAAATTCCGGGCCCGCGAGCTTCTCTGCGTCCCATGAATCTCTTCTCGCATATCTTTCGCAATATGAAAAGAGAGAACAACATTCCCGAACGGGGTCAAGCCATTTACTGGGTTAACTACCCGAGAACGGCAAATACTAATTCTTTATAAAATAAATTAGTCGCTATTAAACTCGAATTTGCTGTTATAAATGAAATAATATCGAAAAGAAAATAATAAAAGCGCCACGAATTAAATTCGAAATGGGTCAATGAAATGCAAAATAATGAAAGCTTCGCTTGCATTTAAAATTATCCGTATAACATTTTTAATGCATTGGAGGTGTTAACAGAAAATTTGTATCTTATTAATATTTATGTATCTTATTTACTTCGTAACGAGTCCGACACTGTATTACAAGGCAACGAGTTAAATGGAGGCTAAGAAATTTAATTTCTTTGAGAAGCGTACGATTAAAGAATTTGTAGGAGTTGTATGTTTTAATAAAAATAATTTCCTGCGTCAACTGCAGGGAACAGAAGTTAAATAGATTTTTTCGTTTAATCATTTTTATGCAGTGGGGAAGAAGGTGACAGCGCTCTTAAATTTATCTGATGTTTTTACCCTTTCGCGATTCTATTCATTTTTTCTCGTAAATGCATAAAATCTGCGGGCTATTCGCCAGTAATAAAGGGATTGAAGACCTTTACGCGAAAGAAAAATGTTCCGCATCAATTCCAAGAAATGAGAATTAAATAGAAAATTATTAATTTCAACAATCTGAGGATCATATAGTGATACCATCAAATTTTTTATCATTTCCAAAAAATGAGAGTTAAATTTATTGCTCCTCTCGATTATTTAAAAAATTTATATCCTCAATTATTTTTACAAATAGAAGATGTATACATATTATCTTACTACTATATTTATCAATTTTGTAGAATTCTTTTTAACGTTTTCACAGTTCCTTCTTTCCGCTACCTATTTCCATCATAGTGCATACAATCTGCAGTCTAGCAGTGAACAAACGTACAGGAATAAAAAGAGGTTCGTTCTGATTAAGAAAATAAAGCGTGCAAGAGAAGAACGCTCGTTTATTTTCCGATGCACGTGGCTGTCTTATTGCAAGCGCGCTGACAAGCTGAAGCGGCTCCCGGCATCCCGAAGCCTGGTAAAAATGAGAGAGGTCAGCACGTGTTAAGCCTGCAATTTACAGAATAATTAGCTGTATCGAATGGCCTGACTTACCTCGAGGCGAACACGGCCGTGGATCCTTCATCAGTGCGGACAGCGTCGGTGAAAATTCCGCTGGAGTTACGTAGAGGATCCCTCGGGAACATGTAGAAAACACCCGGATTAAAACAGTTCTATCCCGTCGCGTCGCAACTCCACAATGAAATATCGTTCGGAACTTTACCTTACTCGCTGACACACGTTATCTCTTATCTCCGGTGATCCTTGAACTTTTTTCATCGGAAAGAACTTGTTGACCCGAATTATCTTTCTTCGCTCTACCGTTCTCTTCATTACAATTTTTCTTTGGTGTAAGCAGTCAACAATCTCGATCGAGGTGTTATTTTGCGTTACAAACCAATTTCTTCAACCTTTAAAAAGGGAACCGAAAAAAAGTTCCTTGAAAATCCGCCATCAACTCAACAAAGAAAATTCTCTATGAAAAAAAAAAACGGTGGAAAATAAGCGTTCAATCCTAGCGGGATATTATAAATACAATTTCCAGGAGATAACCGGGCGGCCATTCTCCAGGAACGGTGGCCGAATTAACGAAAACGACCCTCTCCACGTAAATTGCTCGATACAAGGTCCCCTCGGCCGCAGCGCCGCCATTCCATGACTGGAGGAGAAGAAAAAAAAAGCACCGTTGTCCTCTTTACCGGTGCATCATGGACGCGTTATCTGGCTGGCGGTGGAACGACTACGAAGTTAAGTCGAGCCCTAGCTCGAATGTCTGTGACGGGGGCGAGACGAGTAGTTAATTAACACCTCCCGCCGCCCCCGCAGTGCCATCAGCTTCTCCGGGTCGCAGCTTCTCCGCGGGCGGAGTACATCAGCTTCTCTTTTTCCGGTTTTCTTTTTTTTCACACAGAGAGAGAGAGAGAGGATGTTACTTCAGAAGCCAGCGACGGTCCACCTTCTTTCAAAGCCTCATCCTGGCGAGAAGTCGGAAAGCCCGCTGCCTTTTCTTTCCCCGCCGATTTCTCCGCCGGTAATTAAGACACTCTAACGACAGAAAGGAAAGTCACCGGCAAGTCCCGCACCGGCTCATGTATTTTTAATTTAGATAGCACCAGGCTGCCGGCCTGGCTGGGACACTCTGCTGACTTGACCGGGGACGAGGCTTAATTTCGACGGAGGACCGCTTTGTTGACTCTGAATTTATTGCCTTTCGGCGTACCGTTCCGAGATGTTAGTCATTTCTACGACCGGCGAGTACTGTTTTTGGGTCTCTGGGTATTTGTTCGAGAAAGTTACTTGTTGCTCTTCAATCGTATTTAGATGGTTCTCACGCTGGACACGTGGAAAGAGTGTCTCTACAATCGGACCGTGCCTCATCGTCTTTAACGCTAATGAAAAATATGAGACTGATCATTTTACCAGCACTGGTAGGTTTTAGTGTTAAGTTTGCTAATCTTCTTCTTTTCTCGAGACAGAGACTTGTAGATATTCAGTTTTGAGGGATGCGCAAGGACTTGGTCGAGAGGATCCGATGAAGCTGTTAATTGGTAGGAATGATCACTGATCATTACAGGAATCGACGCGCAGCGGAAAGTGGCCGAGGCTCGGTTTGGCATCACGACGTCATAAGTAAACCGCCGCGCCCGGGCTTGCGCGTTGTACACAGTAATTATGTGTTAACTACCCGTTAAGCAGCACTTCGTTCTAATGACGTCATGTACGTCCTGCTAACGACGGAGCGGTAATGCGCGCCCCGTGTACAGTGCTTGAAAAGCCGAACATTACAAATCTCGTGAATTACCTTGGAATCAGGTCGGGTTCAACGCGCCGCCGCCGTCGATCGATTATTATTTTGTTGCTTAACATTTTACACCTCCAACCAACAGTTTGCTCGCCTTAATACACGATCGCTTGATGGATTTTTGTTACGGATTATTGTTTTTTAGGAAAGTAATTGTAAGTTCGGGTCGAAACGGACCCAAGTCCTACGGTGCCACGTACACAACAGGACGGATGGCTGGCATAATTTTTCCCGTCGGCCACCGCGATTCCGGAAAATATTTCACCTGTACGCCTTTCATTCATGTCGCTGACTGATGGACTTTTTTGTTCGTTTGCTCATGCGTTGTTACACGCGCGCGCGTGGGGCGCGGTGCGCAACGAAGAACAACAGAGGCATTCCGGTTTTATTTACGTTTTCACAGGGCCGCATTAATCTTTTGTTTTTATTCGTAACCGTCACGGGGTCAGAATCTCTCCGAGTGACGATGTTTTGCATTTCACGGTGCATGGTGGACGACGAGTTTTCGGTTCGACGACCGGTTTATACGCGTCACCATTTAGACACCATTTTTTTCCTGTCATTGCGCCGTAGCACGCCTCAGACGTGCCTATCCAATGGCTGTGCGTTAACAACACCGAAATCGAATTTCACTGGTCGATTTAAACAAACATTAATAACCAGAGATAATTGTAGTGCGTTCAATTGTAGAAATCATTATAGCGAAATAGGGTTAAGGGATGAAGGGATGATTATTGCGATTAAAAGAGGGATGAAAAATGGTGAAACGCGGGGTTTCCTGGCTCGACCGGATCGGAATCGACTGGATCGTGATGATCGGGTCGTAGAGCCGGCGTTTCCCGGCAACCCCTAACCATCGAGCCAGCTAGCCACCCTCTCGGCTACAGTGAGCATCCTGTACAGCAGGGCCGTACGGCGTTAATTGATCAAATTACAGGGCCGCGAGCCGGCATCGAAATTGCAGGGCTGTCCTGTCGGTTTTCGGACCAGACTGGCCTCGGAAAGGGGGCCGTTCTGGTCGAAACAGCCCCGAACACACGCGTACCTACGCACACGCACACAGCTCGGAACCCGTTCTCACCCTCGAGGCTACCCTCCGAACACCAGCACCCAGGGGTTCGAGGAGAGGGTGCCACTTCAAACCGATCGGGATGATGTTCCGCGGGACCCGGCGACCGGTCAAGTGTTCATTGCTGCTTCATTCGCGCGGATTCCGCTTTTAATTAATGACTATCTCCCCGATATCCTACCGCGGCCTCGAGGATTGATCGACAGTATCACTGATTGCCGGCGAATACCCGAATTCATCTCAATTTATGGCTGCTCCGAACGCTATGTCTTCTGATCGTTCTTTCAATTTTTGCTAGCCACCGAAATTGTGTTTCCAAGATGTTCCCAGTTGGTATAGGTACGGTACTGGTCAGATCTTTATGAATATCTACAGTGAGTCTAAAAAGTATTCGTACACTTTTCAAAACCGCATAACTTTTTTAAAATTGGACCATACGATTTGAGTTTTTTGGTGATGTTAGGAGGATTAATTTACCCGTTAATGTGTGAATAATTGTTTTTAAAAATTATTTTTGGTCACATTTGCAAAGCAAAATGTAATGGTTGCGTTTTTTAAATTTTTTATCTTCGCCCGTAATGAAAATTTAAAACATTTATTTTGTATATTCAAGTAAGTTGTCTACACGTACAAGGTTTCATTGAAATCGGTTGACGGATAAAAAAAGCTATGAGCATTGCAACATGTAAAAATCTTCGTATTTAGGGCTTGCTATTCTCTACAAAATTTTGCTATTTTCAATTAACTATATTCATAACAATCTTGATTGATTTCGATGAACTTACTTAAATCTACCAAATACACCTTCTTTTAAAAATTTTAAAGTCGAGACCTTTACTATTTCCTACGCAAATGCGACTAATAACAATTTTTAAAAACAATTATTTACACATTAGCTGGTAAACTAATCTTTCTAACATCTCCAAAAAACTCAACTCCAATTTTAAAGAAGTTATTCGGTTTTAAAGAGTGTACGAATACTATTTATTCTCACTGTATATATCGTTTTCGAAAATCAGCTGGGAGAATTGTTCTAAATTGCAAGAAGGTTCTAGAGAGATCCTCTAATTTTTCATTATGCAAAATCAATCGCCGAAGATGCACGATCGACTCGGGTTACGCGTCAGCGTGTGTAATTAGGTGTACAGATAGCGAGCTGTTGATTTAGGTAATTATCCTGTTCGGAGGGCCGGCGTATCGAAAAGCTAGACAGCTAATTAGGCGATCGACGCGACACCGGGTACGCCCCGCAGCGTTTCCCCGGAAGCGTTAATGATTTTACAATATAGAATCGGCTGGGAAGTACATCGCCGTAGGGAAACGTTGTCAGGCAGAGATCAGCTCAGTCGTCAAAGAAAAGGCAAGAAAGCGGCTCCTTTAATCGAAAGCACGACAGCCAAGCCGTTCCCAGCCGTTCAATAGTTCCTTGCACACCTATTCTCGCAAGGCCGTTATCGATTTTCGATCTGAGCGACGAAGCGAGAGGAACGCGGACGCCGATAATGCTGCAGCTAATATCGCAAACGATGATTTAACCGTATCTCGTTGGACGGCGTCTTCGACGGCGCCTCATGGCGCGAACGTTTCGCCATTTTCGGGACGAAATCGTAGAACTTTTCGTCGAATCAAGATAAACCGCTGCTACCTTCTCGAAATTCGAGATTAAGGGTTGCTGGATAAGCGAAAAAATATGCGGGTGAAACGAAAACTTCTGGGTCTCGAAAATATTTCCGGAAGTGCTGCGATTGTTGTAAATTCTTCGCAGACAATTTGTCACCAAAAACAAAAAACACACATAAAAGCACGAGAACCAGAGGCAAATGAACGAAATTGAACGACGGGAACGTACAGAACATTTCGCGCGCTTGTTGTCCTCAAAATCCCACTCGATTAAGGAACAAGAGCAGCCGCGTTAAGCGAGCATTAATCACGAAACAACGACAATATTCAGTTTTGTTTGTGACCAGTTGACTAACATCGTTTCCCGAACAGATAGAGCAATCTGTAAAATATTCCAGCTCTCGTCGCAAGATACACCGGACGAGCGACCAGCAGATCCGAAAGATCGCAAAACATTTGCAGTAATTAAGGCGTGTTTCGTGCGCGTATACTGTAGCAGCGAGCCCTGCAACCAAAGTAAATTTAACCCGGGGAAATTACGTTCGGAGGATGTATGCCCGCGGTATTATTGTAGAACTCATTAACCACAACTTTCGGCGAAGTCACGGGCAACAATTAGTAATTCCCTCCGATCCTGTGTCCGTGGATCAGAAGTAGTTATTAAGTGGAATCCCTTTCCCTTCCGTTCCCGAAAGTTTCGGAATATGGGAAACCGCCGTGCGCCATTTGCAACATGTTACGCACAGAAATTCATCCAGCGTTATTTGGTTAATTTCACGGTTCCGCTGTTCTACAATGGCGACTCGGTAATTTTCTCCACTATCTGGGATACCTACTCGTGCTCCTCGAACGTGGCCGGAATTAATTCCCGACTGTGCACTGGCTGTCGACGATTCGCGCGCAAAAATCGAACCTGTGGAAACCTGAACGGTAACGCTACTTCCAATTGGTCGACAAAAATTCTATTTTATTTTTCGGAATAGTTATTTCACTGAGAATAATCTCGAATTGGTGTAGAGTTAATTTACTGTGCTACAAAATATTAAAACGTTAGGCGCCTGAAAGACACGTTGGCCGTAGCGAGCGATTAATAATTATTATCGAAACGCGAATGATAGACGGCTCGCATTGTAGCCTTTCAAAGTTCCCCAGAGCAAAAGGGTTGATTGCGCTTCAGAAATTTCGAAAAATCTTTGCCCGCGGCTCGTTCGGGTTTTGTCGATGATCGCGGGGCATAACGCGATTGGAAAAGGTGCGCAACAACAACACCAACAACAACGCGAACAGCGACAAAACTCCATTTTTCCGGCGTGTAATTAAATCGAGCCGGGCGCAGCAACCCTGTTGCCATAGTAATCTCGACGCGGTGTTGATTTATCGGTATAACTGTCGCTCTGTTACACCTCTGTTACAACGGGGGTTACGAAAAAAAGCCGCGTTACGAATAAATTCGTCAACGGGATCAACGGGAAAGATTTGACATGCCCCGGTGGAAGGGGCACACTCTTCCATTGTCAATAACGCGGGGGTGTAGTATTTTTTCTTTTTTTTTTCTGTTTTTAGTTCCACACGTCCAGACGGGGAATTCCATCCATTCTTGCGAGTGCGGCGGCGCGGCGGTCGCTTGTGTACAAGCCGCGACCACGCAGCCAATTATCGTTCGCAAACAGTCGTGCAGACACATTAAATTATTGCTGCCTTCCAGCTTCGAATGTAAATTGATCTTGAAAACCGGGATACGAATATTTGCGGAGCGAACCGCGCTCTCGTGCCGAGCTGCCGCCGTCGCGTTTCAGACGATGAATCGGCCGCGAGCCTAATTCCACCGGAAATCTATTCGCTCGATGTTTTTCACCCTGCTGCTGTGCTATTTCATTTTTCGAGCCAACATTTTACCGTAAGTTTAGGAGACGCGAACGACCGAAAGTGACTACCCTCCGTACCCGTAATCGTCCGGTATCATTGAATATTTAACGATCGCCCAGTGCCGGCTACGGGAATGTGGGTTAAACGCGCCCATGAAAAATGGAAAGCAACCCCGGGCATTTGTCTAAAGCCGACTACCCTGATCATTTATAATGAAATGCTCGGAGAATCAACACGGCGCGCCCCAGGAAACATTCCCGGCGATCAATCATCGCCGCGGGATCGCAGCGAATACAATTATCAACAGCAAAATGCTCGGCTGAGATCGAACCGCACCAATGGGGAAAACACGGTAATCTGCGTTTCGCTCGGAAACCGCGATTTTCTAATTATTTTTTAACGCAGATTTCGAGATAAACTTTTTTCCCAGCCGAAACCGTTTATTCCATCCTTAATCAATTTCCCACGGGAAATTAAATGATTTCACACCGAATCGCGACTTTTCTTTATCTTGTAGCAAGCGTAGGAGGTAGCCGCCACAGGTCTCTTCTAATCCATTTACATATTTTCGATTCTTTATACATAGTTTTTGCTTCCATAGAACTAGACATGGTTAAGTATTAAAAAACCAACAAGACTTACGGGGTGAGCTAATAATTCAGAAACACGTTCCAAACTTCGTTGTTCCGGATACGTGATAAAGTGTGCTCGAGCGACTGAAGGGTCAACCGGAAAAAAAGAAAAATGAAGTTGGCACGTTCCAGGATATTGGCAAAACAGTTTCGAAGCTTCTGTGCAGCGCGGATGGTTCGAGCTCGCGATTTTTCATTACCCCCGGTCGCGTTTTGTGCTGGACCGATCGTCGAGAGTCGCACTCGAATATTGTCCTTGCGACGTACATGCAGTTGACAGGGGGATGACGAGGATGTTGAAGGATCGAGAACGGGCGTGACGGTACTTTTTGCCCGGGGACATTAGTGACTTTGGCATTGTGACGCGAAAGGTCACTCGATTCCTGGTCAAGTATCCGTCTCCCAAAAGGGTTTCCCAGAAAAATTCGATCCGATCTCGAACGAGGGCCGATGATAAACGAGAGAACTTGCTACCACCGCTTTTTCGTCTCGATCCCTTCTTCCCATGGATCTTCTAGGGATTCTACCTCGTCCAGTCAGACTCCACGCTGATTAATGTCTGGGTAAGGCCGAGCTTTGTGCACCGTTCTACGATACTCGCCACGTTTTAGGACGAAAGGAAATTTTTAAACAAACCTTGCAGTAATTCTTCTTCGATAGAATTTACAGTGGGTTCGGCTAAACTCGAAAATCAATTTTCACCACAATCTATTAAGCAAACCAAATTTTATTCGGATCTACGGATCTAGATAGTAAAATAAATTGAGCCGGCAGGAAATGGCAAATTAATGGTAGAAACCAAAGCAGAGGCATCGCGAGGGAGCGATTAAAATCCGAATCGCAAATTCCAGGCTAGGAACGTGTCCCGTTTTCGGGCGGGAGGGGTGGAGTAGCTAGCATAATCGCTCCACGAACAGCATAAAGGGTAGGACAGGCAAAAGAGATTCACGGGATGTTGCACGGCCTGGGTCTGGCCGGGTGGCTGCAATTATTCGGTTCATTTAATTCGTGGTATGTCGACTGAGTAATGTGTCCGGAGAAGGTGTGTCCTCCTCCTTTGTAGGAAAATTCGCCTCGGGAAAAGGGCGGCCCGTCGTCCCAGGAACCACCTGGCAGAGCCCCCCCCCCCCCCCCTTGGAACACTCGATACCATTTGAAAGCACGTAGGTAAGCATTTATCCCGGAATATCCTATTTATCTTGGCGCTGGAGCACGCGCCGTCCCTTATTCTGGCAATTCGGTCACGTCCTACCAGTCCAGCGTTTCGACGAAAACCTGCAATTTCGATTTCTTCACGAAGATTTCTGCCCCTCTCCCCTCACTCCCCTCCCCGACCATCAACTACATCAACCGTGTCCCCTTCCGCCTCCTTTCTGGACACGGCTCTGCCACCCTCCAGACAACCCCGAGATCACGTCGAATGCTAGAATATTCCCTGGCAACTGTTCTTTTTTAGTGTATAGAAACTTTGTTGGGCTCACGAAAGACCCTAGCATACCAGTTAAGGGTTGAAAGAATTTCTTTCAGGGGAAATATTTGAGAAATGTTACGGACATGTGGTTGGTTGTTATGTTCAAGATGTACACCAGTGGGAGAATGCAAGTTTTAACAACGCGGTGTTATGTATTAACAAATATTTAATACGTATGTTATTTGAGAAAAGAAAAGCGTCGCGATAGCATACAACACGAAATACACGCGACGAATGTTGCCAGCTTTCTGACTCTTTAGGTAAAGGGGGGCCTTATACAGGGTGGTCCGTTTAAATAAGAACACCTAAATATCTCTTCAGGTTATTGTGATGCAAAAATTATTTGTTACGTAATGTGCATGGTGTCAATGGACCAAATATTTGGCACAGAATATTTGGTCAGAAAATGTATCAACGTAGGACACTATTTTTCTGATGATATTCTTAGTGTGATAAAAAATATTTTCTTCGCATTCGTAGGTTCAGTAGTCGTGGTCGAAGATATTCGACATCAGTTCTAGGTAAAACTTAATTTTTGAGGATCACGGTCATTTCAAGGTCATGTTATTATACATATCTGAATGTATTTTTCCGTCAGTTACACGATGCAATAAAAAAAAATGTAGTTATGTACCAAAAAACATCGATGACCTTGACAACTCTGAAAAAAATTACACTCGGAAAAAAATCGTACCAAATATTTGGTCCATTGACACCATGCACATTACGTAACAAATGATTTTTGCATCACAATAACCTGAAGAGATATTTAGGTGTTCTTATTTAAACGGACCACCCTGTACAACCCTGCAACGACGTCCCAAAAACCGTTAAAATAAGGAGAGGAACTTTCCATCCTCGAAGATGCAAGGAAAGAGTTTCCACCCCCAAGACGCTACATATGGGGACGTCGTTGAGGAACTGCAACGGTTGGGTGGAGGTTCTGGCAAATGTCAACTAAACGATCAAAGCCTTGGACCCGACACCTACGGCGTGCACTTGGGAAGGACGGAATTTTCGCGTCCGAAAATTTCCTCGTTCCCACGCACAGCATCCGCTATAAATTGCTCCGGATAGTGCAACGATTCGTTGTTCCATTATAGACTTTGAGTTGTATCCTAGCGTCACGACATGATCCAATATTAACATCCTATCCAGAAAGTCCACGTCACATATCCTATTTAAGAATGTACATTCATACGTCATTGTGCTCTATGTAGACCGCTCTAATTACGTGTCTGAAAATATCAACGAATTGTTTCATCGAATATACCTATCGTTCCCGGTTAAACTTCTAGAGGATCGGGAATCGAGAATTCACGATACCATTCGCGAACAGGCTGGGAAATTCGCTAGTCTGATAACGCGAACGTGCAGAGGTATCGCGTAAAGCTTCCGTTTGTCGGTAGAACATAAAATAACCCGCGAGATCCCGCGGTAATGCCCGCGTAATCCGTTTCGATCGTCGCGCGCTCCTTTAATGGGAAAACTTTCTCCCCGCGTGATCCCCTCTCTCTCCTCTCTGTCTCTGTTGCTCTCGTTCGCTCGGTAGATAACGCGTTCATAATTGAAATCTCAGCCGGCCGAGCGGCCGGCTTTTTTCCCCGCGCGGCTCCTTTTCATTTTTAAGCGTTCATACTGGTTTTACATTCTTTTAAGCGTCGCGTTTCCGGACGCTTTCCCGCGGAAATTACGCGACAACCGCACCGCGGCCAGATACGTACCCGCTAAGTCGTTAAGCGAACTTTTTCCGCTTCCCTAGTTACGAGTGCTCGTAAGAAAAAGAAGAAAAACCACCCGGTGGCACACCGTGGAACAGAGCACCGAATTATTCCGAGCACGTGACGTCGTTCCGAACCTGTCCTCTCTGTGCTTGGGAGCCACGAGGATCTTGTGATATTTTTGGAGAACGTATTTTTAGCTGTACCAGGGATATTCTCTGTCCAGAAGATACTGAGCTGCATGCTGTTTCGGGAATTTTGATTATTTGCCGGAGTGGTACGTTGCATTCCGTGACAAATAGGGGGGAAGGAATTGAGGTTGTTTCTCCTCTTCTGAAATTTTAGACGTTCAACCGATTCCAGAGAGTGTAAACAATTTTTATTCTTGTTTGCTTCACGGTGATCTTACAGAGGGTAGTCTATTATTGGAAATGGGTTATGAATAAAAGGCACACCGATACTTTAACTTGAAATAAAAGTCTTTATTTCACGGCGCGGGAGGAAGCTCTTTACTGAAAGGAATCTTAGCTTCAACTGACTCTAAGAAGAAAACCAATTTGGAACCCCAAGTGTGGAACAGGGTCCCCTATATCTCCAGACGGTTTAGGTTAGCCCCCACAGTCCGGCTCTTGATACAAAGTATACAAAGAATTAGTTCCCTCTAAATCTCTGTTTAGAAGCGAACCTGAGAACGTTCCATCGATACTTTATAATCTCTACCTGAGAACATTGATTTAGGTTTGATAAACTAACATCTATTCTCTAGAGTGACGGCTCAGTAGTTGATCTGCGATTTTATTAAAATAAATTAATAACAATTATAGTAACAGAATCTAGTAAGAATTTCTAAATTGAAATGAATTGCATTTCATGTTCGATGGAATTTCCGAAAGGTTCCTGCAGAATTCGGATCGAGATCGTAGAGTATACAGATCATAAAATTTCAATGGAGGTCTCGAATGTCCGCCATTAGGGTCTCTCCGTACGTGATCGTCGACGGAGTTTAGGCTGTACCCATATTTACCCGTCAGTCGTCGGCGACGCTAAAAGTGTACCCGCGCTCTCCGTACGGAGAGATCGATCGATCGAACACCAACATTGTCGTGATCGGAAGGGCTCCCCTTCGTAATGGAGTGCTGTTGACGCGACGTTGACGACGACAGTGAAGGATCGAGGAGAAATTTTCCTCCGGCCAAGTCCGAACGACATTCCTGTCGATCAAGCAATTAGGCTCCGCAACTTCTCTCTGTGCCCTACGAAACGACGACGATCACGACGACGACGCGACTCGACGGCGAGAACTTCCGTCTCGTCTTGAGGTAAACGTTTACCGACTGGTCGACAGAACTTTCATCGTTATTTACGTCAAATCGTTAATGAAATTCAAGCCCGACCCGCCCACTTCGAACCAACGGGGACGCGGAAAAATCACCGGGACACACTTGTCGAGGAAATTTACGAACCCGAAGAAACTGCTTTTGCGGATGATGACGTAGGATGTTCTTGGTAACTTCATTTCTCGTTCTTAAACGAAGATGAGTTTTCTTCATATTTGCATAATTCTCAAAGAACTTCTAATTGAAATTAATTAAAAAGGAATCCAGTTGAACAGTTTAATCTACTGTACCGGTTGTTAATGGTAGGAGGCAATTGTTATGATTGATTGATTAAAAAAGTAAAAAACTTGCGATCCCGTATAGTGTATCGACGAGCCGATCGACGCCGAGAGAGGGATCGCTTCTCGGAAGCGGCTGTGTTTGCGGGAGCGAAGCGGCTTCCGGAGCGGCTTTCCCCTGGGTATTTTTCTTCGGCGTTGAAGCCGTTCGCAAAACACGCTACAGGGACAGAGGGGGGGGGGGGGGGGGAAGGCAGGGGCGAAGGTAGTCGTCGGCTGCCGGATAGAGCAGGGCGACCGTGAAATAATTTATTCGAGAGCGAGAGTTCGGCTTCGACTTGGTCGCGAGGCGTTGTCGTAGCCGATCTTAAATGAAAATGATTTCCCCGGGGGGGATGAAAGGAGGAGCAACGTCGTCGCGATCGGGGAACAAGGGAGCCAAGGACGTCTTTTAGGCTAACTCCCGTAGACTGAGCAGACAGAGGCGTCCGATGAACGCGCCCGTCCACGAAAATACGAGCGGAATATAAATTCTGACGAATTAATGCCATTCTACTCTGTGCGGTCTGGCCGGCCCTTTCTCGAAGCGCAAGGGATTACGGTCCCGAGCTCCTTTTCGATTCGCTTCTCTCTCTCTCTCTCCTCTCTCTCACTCACTCTCTCTATCTCTCTATCTCGATCGACCGTGTTTACGTTTCCGCATAAATTCTCCTGGTAGACCGGTTAACAACGATTCCGGAACGATTCGTAACGCTGCGGGAAATTTTCGTGTATTTCGAGATGCAGATTCGGGGAACATTCTTCGCGGGAGAATCATCCGGGACGTGCGGTTCGGAGATAATAGCCGGAGGTTGCGAGGATTAGTATGCGTGGAAAATACCGTGGCGAAAATACCATGGCAGGAATACGTTCACTATAGCTCCATTCTGATTGGTCCGTGTTTTTCGGTAATAACTCCTAAACGAAGCCCCGGCGGACATTTTGCAAAAGGAAAATCCCGCTTCAAATCACCTCAGGAACCGCCCATTTCAGGGTGTTGAAGGAGTTTTGAGATACTCTGTATATTTGAATCGAACGTCTATGTTTTCTTCGAGTATATCGATGTCTAATTTATCACAGGCTTCGTCTACTAAGCAGAATCTGTGCGTGTGTGTCGCCTTCGGCGCCGAATAAGGGACAATTAGAGGATCGAAGGTAGCAGTTTTAATTCCACTCGGCTGTATTTATAGTACGCGTGACAAGCACTCGTTACGGGACCGCGTTTCAGGGGTCGAGGGCGAAACTTTTCCCCGGGCGAGTGCCGAAGAGTTTCGTAGCAGCACTCGAGATAGAGAAGGTCCTCTAGCGGCGCGGCAACGCGAAAATTCAAGCTGATTCGTCTCTGCCATGGAAGGTCTCGACGGTAGGCGGGAGCGAGGGTTGAAGGGCGAGAACGAGGAGGAGGAAGAGAAGGTGGAGAGTTGGAAAACCCGGGTAGCCAGAAGGACGAAGCAGAGAACTCGCCCGGAGGATGAGGAGCCGCCTCTCGGGGCCTATTTGTAAATCAGTTCCCGGTTGCAGGATCCTGATAAACGTCCTCGTTACGCGAAAACGTGCCGGCGACGCGATTATTTAACATCGCGAGGCCTGCTACCAACCAGCCAAACCCTCCTCCAGCCGCACCACCCCTCTCCCGCCACGCTGCCTTTCCAACATTTGTCTCCCGGTGTACTCCTTCGCGCTTCTTAAACCCTGCAACCGGGACGCGCCCGTTCTTTAAGCCGTCCTAACGTCTACGACCTACGTCGCCGGTGGATCTACATTGCAAATATCCCTGATCTCGATCGATGACTCTGGAGCATCCTGATCCTGAGTAAAACGACGGCTTACGTAGGCTAGATTCATTTTGGCGATGCTTCTGGATTTTTTAGGGTGCACAATTTTTTTAGTTGACTTTGGCGGCAAGTTTAACTTTTTTTGGCTTATAATTCTTTATTTATCTTTCGAAGACCCAACACGATTTTTTATCTCGCGCCTGCTCCTCGAGACTCGCCCCTTTCGAATTCTCAACCTCGTTCCAATGGGTTTGTTCTTTTGTAAACCAATGATTTAATTAAATTATTTCACCAATAAATTTCTAGTTGACAGCATTTTAAAAATTGCCGTTCTTAAGGCGGTAGACTCGTTTCCAGAATTGCATGGTCCCGGGATGCGCACTCTTATTTCTCGATAATACAAAGATCGAGTTTTTCAGTAGTCAAAACGCTAGATAAAAGATCGATCTAGGCCGTTATCGCCCTAAAAAGTCCCATTTTTTCGATTACGAGGCATAGTTTGCATTATTCGGTAGCATGTAGCTATGAAAATACGCTGACCAATAATATGGTCGCGGCCTAGATCGATCTTTTATCTAGCGCTTTTAACTACTGAAAACCCCCATTTTTGTCTTATCGAGAAATGAGAACGCGCATCTCACACCCTTGCAATCCCGTGGAAACTAGTATACTCCCTTAAACAAAATAAAAATCTACGAGGTATCCGTGAAAATATCCAACACGTAATGACGTCCGAGTACCGTTCTCAATTTAGGATTAATTCCCCAACATCCAGCGATTCCGTGCGAAAGAGGTTCGCGACAAAAGGGTCGCAGAGGCTCGCAAGTCCCGTCGAGCCAATAGTCAAACACTGGAGAGCCAGTTGGCCCGAATAATTCGCGAAATCGTTGACATCCTGCGGAATAGTGGCTTTTAACACACTTCGGCCGTTGATCCGTCGAGTGGGAACCGGCGGGCGGAGGTGAAGGGGCGGGGGCGATACTTTGTCCACCAGAGGACACCTCGCGTCAACGTTTTTGTTGTTTTTTCCTTTTTTCGTTTTGTCGCGCGAGGGCCGGGGGAGCGGACCGAGGCTCCACAAGGAGAAAGCAATTTCCCCATCGTTTGTTTTCCTCGTTTTCCGTTCGGACGGAAAAACTCGAGGCCCGTTTGTCGAAACGAGGCGGAGAGTGTGCTCGAGCGGAATTCGTCAACGCGCCTGATCCTCTATTAACGGAATCACAGGAAGGGCGGGAGGTAGGGAGGGGGGTGAGCAAGGGCAAATCATGTCAATCGCTGTCCGGTGGTCGGCCATTAAACGTAATTTTTATCGACGCGCCCCGTAATGATGGATATCGCGACCCGAGCCCCGAATTGGACGAATTAACGTTTAAATCGTCGAACGCTTTTCAATCGAGCCACTGATTCGCTGTCCCTCGCCCCTCCCACTGCCCGCCGTTGCCCCTCGAAGCTCCCGCAATCCCCCTCGGAGCCACGTTTCTCGTACGTTTCGGCGAGGACTGATTGCCGTTTGCCCGAAACGCCAAATACGAGCCATTTTTCGGCATTGTAATGAGATTGAGCATTGTTGCACACGCATGGACAGCCTGTTGCGCGGAAGAACGTGAAGCGCCGCTTAATTATATATGATTAAACACGCGCGCACCTCCATCCCCGAAAAACGATTCGATGGACTAACAAGCCGCACGGTTTAATTCCGCGCTGGTTCGATACCGGGGGAGAGAAAAAAAGAGAAAAAAAACGAGGGCACCCGGAGGAAAGCCGATAGTTCGCTGGACTGCCAGCGGTCGTCGGCGAGAGCCTCTGTTATCCGAACTATGCGTTAACATTCGTATAAAACGTACCGGTTCGATAGTTTAATCCTCGTAGTTCCGCAGAGCGAAGCTTCGTCCATCTTTTCGTTTCGCGGTACCAGCTTTTAATTTCCATCTGATCGCGTTAGGAAATATATGGAGTAGAGTGCGGATATTTATTCAAAATAAGAAATTGTTTGAGTGGTCGATTTTTCTTTCCTTGTGAAAACGACCAAGGAAAGTTTCTAAATGAATTGATCGGCGAAACACAATTTATTAATTTAAATGATAAGGCAAAATCTAGAATTTACGAGTCCGCTAAGATCCGCGTTAAACAAAATGCCGAAGGGGGACAGTTGCGGTACGATGCTGAAGGGAATCGTTCCTTTCCTTAAGATAGGAGAAAGAAACGACAGAAGATTCGAGTACCCGAGAGTCCTTGAGCGCATTCAGCACCTCATATTTCGGCTCTCCCATATTCGCGGAGCAACCAATAAGAAAAGTTCGAAAGTCGTGCGTTGGGGGAACAAAAGCTATGCATAGATTTACATGACGGGACTGCGGCCCGTTTCGATTCCCGTCACGCCGCGCGGAGCTTTATGGTCGTTCCCCGTGCTCCCGCGGGCTCGGCCGTACCGATTTGTCGATAATGTGTACCGGGAGATCATCTGCTCCTCGGGTGTGGCTGAATTGTCATTCAAACCCCTCGACGATCACCCGCGGAGACGATCTTTGAAAAATTAATGCGAAACCACCGCGTGCAAATACTTGAAAATCGCTGAATATACGTCAATTGTTATATTATTTTAGCGCTAACCTTGCTATCATATATTATTGAATAATTTCTTGCCGCTACACGTCGTGAAAAATTTCATTTTTTTTCATTGGAAAGAATATTCAGTTCAAGTATGTCTTCCCAGGCAAGTAGATTCAGCCTAGCATAAGTCAGACAATCACACGATTTCATTTGAACTGTCTTTAAATAAATTCTGCTTCGTCCAGTGTGCTTTTATCATATGATCGAATGAATTCCAAATACAATTACAGATTTTGTAATAAAAATCCAGCATAATCTTGGTGTGTAGATCCAGTGTTAATTACAAATTTCGCTAACGCAAAAAAAAAATCCGCCGCAACAGAGCAGCGGCTCAAAAAGAAATTCGTCAACCATGTTCGCATTTTAACGAAATAAACCACGGTTTCTACCCTCCGTAGAAGCCCGGAGTCCTCTGAATGCCGGGTAAAATAATTCTTGCAACTTCCCAGCGGCCGTAACGAAGCAGAAGTGTCTTTGTTGCCAGCAGAAGCGTGCAAGTAATTTCCAGCTTTTGAAAACAGGAAAAAATCATTTATATGAAAACCGCGCGCGGCTGCGGGACGAGCCTTACGTGGTTGAAATGCTGCTTTCGCTAATGGTAACGTGACTTCGACAAAGTCGCAGTATATCTTTTTAATGAACTTGCCCCGTTTCGAAACTCCAAGAAACCTTTGGGTCGAGCGAACGTTCCTCGTAATCTACGGATCTCTTCGGAACTCTAAACTACCATTTAAAAACACCTTGCTGACACGTTAAATTCGATCAAAGGGCCCGTGGAATAAATCCTTACCTTCTTGGTAACATGATGAAATTGTAAGAGATAAGTCAAATGAAGGAGAATCGAGTGTACCCAGTAGAAAAGGTATGCTATTGGTCAGACTAGTGAATGGGGATGAAAATGGTCGTACGGAGTTGACTATTTTTTAATAGTCGTTAAAATTAAAGATCTGAGATTAAGGATTTCTCAATAGATTATTCTCATATGAATAAAAATTGTTCGATACCACGCTACTAGTTTGCACTTTCACCAATCGTCACAGCTTGCTTTGAGGTGACAATTCCTTTCCTAATAAATTTTTATAATTTCGGGAGGGGGGGGGGGATAGAACAATGGAAAAGCGAGCGGTTCACAGCGAGAAGATTTAAAAAGGGTTCTCGACAGCGGCTCTCGAGTCTCGGATTCCGTTTTAACGAAGTCACGTAACGCACAAAGCACGGGCGCGCGTGCCGCGACCCGCGAAGAGTCGAAAAATACACTCGTTGTCGCGTAAAAACGGACAAAAACGGTAGGAAAAAAGGCCGCTCCGTGGCTGTAGCGGGGAGGGCGGCTGGCGGGGCGAGAAGAGGGAGAGAGGAGACAGTGTCGACACGAGAGGTCGGAAACGTTGCAAGGGCTCGGCCGGGATTGCACGGTTTACGAACGAACATCGCGGGGCCTTTGCAGAATCGCCAGCCGGTGTGAAAAACACGGCCTCCCGCTGTGTTACACACGCGAGAGCCGCCGCGCCGCGCCGGTGCACTATGCACGCTGCAACCGGTCGCAACGGAACCGGCATTTGCGACGAAATACGAATTCCGAACGTTCCGCCGTATTGTCTGCCCGTAGTGTACTGCGGGCCGGTTAGGGTCGCCCGCCGTACCATGAATTTCATCTTCTGTCCCAGGCGATCGACGGCCATACTGTTTTCCAACGGAGAATAGGGGATTATTGGTTTTGTCGATGGCTGAGTAATTGTTCCATGGAACTCGATAGATTGTTTCAGACGCGCAGGCTGAACTTGTTGCGGGATGTAATTTTTGTTGGGTCTGCGGTCGAACATTTCCATTAGCCAACTTGTTACGGGTTTGTTCTACTTGTCCCAGCGGTAGACCGCGGATTTATGCGTTAATGTAGAACAATGAAAACGTCTAGTCATCGCTACATGTTATCCATTCTAATCGACTATTCCAAGTACCTTTGTGGAGGAAAGACGTGTAAAAGTCACGCGTACCGTCCCCTCTCGCGACATTTATCGCGCGAAGGCCGCGAGGAGCGTCTGGACCGAGACGAATGTTCTTTCGTGCCGGTTTTCTTCCGGCGTTTCCCGCTCATTAGCGGCCGTCGCGTGGTTTAACGACCTCGCCTCCGTTTCCTCCTACTGCCAGCCGTTTCCACGACCACGGTGTTTGTCTTGTGCCAGACCGTTCTTCCCGCCGCGAAATTCTTTCGGCGTTCCTCCTTTCGTGCACGCCTGCGCGTCCCTCCGCGTAATCAGAGAATAATGCGGTAATTAAGTGCTCGAAGCGCCGCTGTTTGCTCTCGGATCATTAATCTCGCGCACTTTTCTCCCGGATCTCATTCTTTTTTTTTTTAAGTGAGAGATTCTGCTGCCTCTCGCGATTTCGATCCGGACAGTCGGCGCGCGTTTGTGTGACTGCAAAGTATTGTACTAAGACGGTTTGTTTCTAACACTTGGAACGAAACTGCTTTATCTCGTGAGCGCGATCGCACACGTGACCGCGTCTTCTTCGTGACTACATCACAGAATATATCGCACACCGGATTTATCTTGACAAATATTCCGAACTTTATATTTCAGTTTTATCTGGATCATTTCTACCGTTACAGCCTAGACATAAATCGCGAGAACAATCGCAGTGACGCGGCCCGTTCGCCGATTTATCGCGCGCTGTTCTTGATACGCCGGTGCTCGCGAAATAATTCCCTTGGCCGTACGAAAATATTAGCGCTTTGTGTTAACGTCCGTGCCGTTGACTTCCGGGGTCGGGGTCCGGCTAAAATAAATAACCGATCGGGCTGCGCGGTGTGCGCGACAAAATTATATGAGGTAATCATTAATGGGCAACGAGAGTGCGCGCGCGCGCACGGGCCAGTGCCGCGTTGTCTCGCAATCACGTACGAGTTTCATTGTTTACAGAGCACAATCATCCCGCGGCATTAATTAATGCATCGACGGCATATACACGCGATTAGCATTATTAATGCACGATGCCAGGGTGCGATCAGGCCGAGCGCGCTTACTCGCTCGCGCGCGTGCGCGCGCGACAGACCAATAAACGATTGTCTAGACCGTAACGCTGGATCCCCGGTTTTGCGGCAATATAAACTTTATTGTCGCGTATTATGTCTATCGGCTCGTGTGCGGGACCTTCCCACCCCCCTCCCCCACCCTCCTGTTACGCAACATCGTTGAAATTTCGCGAATTTATGCGCGTAACGTTGCACGATTGGCCCGCGGCGCTCTGCCCTTCTTTCACCAGAGCCAAGCTTCATTAATCGAGCACGCCTTTGTGCGGCCATTAAACGCGGCCTCTCCCACTGTATCATAAAGTTCCGGTGACGTCGCGATGCTCCAGCGATACCGTCGTCCAACGGGGTTTTCCCTTTGATACGTAAATAGGGGCGACATTATTGGGCCGGCACACGATAAATCGGATCCGCGAGCATCGCCGCGCGCTGCGCGCCGTTCCCTATGTGTGTGTTTGCCCGATTTACGGCTTGATTTCCCGTTAATTCGTATGATTTGCAGCGTCAATATTTAATCGACCGCCTTCGATTTACGGCGGTTCTGCTCGATCCCGATTATAACGGCCCCTTTCTATTTTTCGGCCCTGCTACTGATCGTTCGGTGATAAATCGATCTTTCCTCGCGATCGGTGGTGCGGATTTAGTTCAAAAGCGGGATTCGGTGGTACAGGGGAAATTAGAGGGGGTGTAAGTCATCGTTTTGCTGGTTTCGAATTTGTTTGGGAAATATGGGCCTCGGTAATTGAATTTCCAAGGGTGTTGAGAAAATTTGGTGTCCTGTTTCGGAAAGTATAATACTTGTAGGCAAATGCATATGTTCATAGAGAATAAAAATTGCTTGTCACTATTGTATGTGACAGGAGCCAAACAGAAGAGCATTTCTATTTTTAATTATTTCAATAAGTTGGAAGTGACGTGGTGGTACCCTTGAAGACTGTTTTAAATTTTTACATGAATGCGTACAATCTACAGTCTAATGATTGACATGTAATGGAAATTTATAGAAATGTTGTGAATTGAATGAGTAAATAATTCGACAGGCGACAATGTAGTCCTCAAGACCCGACGAAAAAAGAATCGAGGACACGCAACACGTCAGTCGACCGACCCGTTAAGTCTGCCGACGCGACGGACTGACGATAAATCGATGACAAATCCGCGATTCATAGGCGTCGCATCTGCTGAAAAGCTCGCGCCGATCGCGACGGAGCTGCCGCGTTTGTTTCGAAGCGCTATGATTGATTGCCGTTGCGACGGATAAATACGGCGAGCCGTGCTGACGGACACCGAACTTTATCACCTGATACATCCCGCTCGCGGAATTCCGAAAAATGTTTATGGGGATCGCCATATGAATCGCCATTTTTCTCCCTCCATTCCTTCTCCCTTGTGCGCACTCGGTTTTTCTCCTCCCTTCCTCCAGAGAATTCAATTTTCGAGTCGTTCGATCGCTTTGTTCCTTGCCTCGGCTTTTTTTTCTATCCAACGATGTTTAAAAATCTGTCAAGCACCGCGCGAGTTTGCGAATGTTTTCGAAACGTCCACTAGGGGGGGAGGCGGTCGAGCAATTTCGAAATTTTTCGACCGGTCTCTTTGATCTTCGATAATGCTGCAGAGGAGAGTGCACTTGCCAATGTAACGCTCGAGTGGCGCGCGCGATAGCTTTGTATGATATCGCGCGCGTAATTTCCATGCCACTTTTAATTTCCATCGATCGGTCGTTTCATTTTCCTTGATTGCGTGAACGATACCTACCCGCCGCCGCCGCCGCTGATTAATTTCCACGAAGCCGCTCGAGCCGAGCGTTGTTCGATCAAATTTATTTTTCAGTCTATTCCACCAGCGGTATTCGCTGTTTTATTCGCGGTTCGCGCTGCGAAAATCTGCAGCGATTTTTCTGAATCATTATCAAACAATTTATATTATATTACTATATAACTAGATTATGCGTCGAAATGATTGTTTCATTGCAACAGTCACATAAGAAAACAATTGAGAAATTGAGAATACACTCTCGACAAGGTGCACAGCGAGTAACTTGATATTTTTTTACTGAAATATATCTATCTTCGTTGATTTGAATAATACGATATAAAGTTCGTTGTTTGTAAACGTGCGAGGGGAAAAATATTCGATTCGGAAATACAATTAAAGCGATAATCATCGTTTTTTAAACAGCATGACATTCAGTTTTACCGACATACGATAGCGGCACGTTCTTGCTGTGGCGATCGTCCACAATTGTTCATCGTCAGTTTATCATTGCCACTAATAGGCGCACGCAGGCCATTACAATTACCGTTAATGGACGAATATTATGAATAAAACAAGGATGTTCGAAATGATCGCGAATAATCTACACGTCCCTAAGTTAATCGATCAACTACGAAAATATTGAATTTGACCACTGTGCAGCCCTTGGAAAATAATGTAATTTTTCTTATTACGTTGCTCGTAAATGCTTCGAAAAAATAATTTACCGAATTGCGGTGAAAGAATGCAATTTCGTGCATCACTCTGGCCTACTTTATTACCGGTTCGCATGCAGAGGGGTCCCGGGACGAGAAGGGTTAGCCATCGGGGTAACGGCAGTCATTTTTAACCCTTTATGCCAGGAGGGTCGAGATTAAAGGGCAGATTTGCCGCACGATTTGCCGGCGGAGTCTCCATCGGCGAGCGTGGGAGGACGACGACACTGACGCGACGGACGCGTCGACGAGGACCATTTCTAGTTGACCGATGAACAAATTTCATTCACTGCTCTCTATCTTCTGACCACGATCGAGGCAAACGCAGTCGCGATGCCTCCGCGACGCTGCCTTAATGCTCACGGCAGCAGATTATTAAGGGGAAACACGATTTATGACGCGAAGCCATAACTTCATCGACGAAAGTCATTCTTGCAGATGAAATTTTCATGATTACTGTAACAACGATCGTATCGATATTCGTGAACGATTGTTCTAGAGCGCGGATTGCGTACTTTCGCGGGGAATTTTAAAAACTTCGTACTTCGATCTTCGACAAAAATACTTTCGTCATTTTTAAAAATATAATGCAACTTAATAATACTGCCCGGAACGAACGAAATATTTTCCGCAAACTACATGTAACCAGTTCGAAAGCGCGAAGCTCCCAGCGCCAAATCAGCGTTGGTTCATTGTCGTACGATTTTTTTTTGCGGTCCAGTTGCGCAACATCAAAGCGAAAAAAAATGGTCGAGCCGAACCGAACATTCAAAACAGTGCCCGCCAACTTGCAGCATTGTGAGCAACAAATCGACGTGTGATCGACAAGAAATCGTGTCGAACACAGTGCCGCGGCGTGCAATGGTTCATCGGCTGGTGTGTGTGTGTGTGTGTGTGTCATCGCCTCGGGAATGACTGGGCGTTCGGATCGAATGAAAAAAATAAAAATATAGAAGCGATGTAATCCGCGATGTTGAATCATTTGCACGGCACCAAAGCGTAGGAACGATTGTGATGCAAAGTTTATAAGCAGCCTGCGGACGAGGTAAGGTAACGAGGCGAAGGACATCGTTGGGAAAGGACTTTCGAGTAGATCTCTTCCTCTCTCTCTCTCTTTCTCTCTTGCTGATTCTCTCCGTTCAGCGCCTCCAAGAGTGGAATACGTAAATCTGTAGCTGGAAAGCGAGATCCGAGGGCGAGACGAACGAAGAAGAGGGGCTGGGGCGGAGGTGGGAGAGGGTTGGTTTGCGAGGCGAGCAGACAAGAGACTGAGATTCTTAACGGAGAGACCTTGACTTGAGGAAACGAGCACTCCGCAATTCGATTGGCTCCGAGCGGCATCGTGCATATTAAGTCGGTGTTATTTGAATGTCAAAAGTACCCTGGGACCGGTGACTTCGTCTCCGGCTGGATACGAACGAGGGAAACGAGAGAGGAAATATGCGAGCCCGAGCTATCCGTGAGGGTCGATTTCGGGGGATGAACAGGGAAATTTCTTGGTGCCGATACGGCGACGGGTATAATTGAAAATATATTCGCGATCGCCCCCTCTATACATATATACGGCAATGCGACACCAGAATTTAATGAACCGCTAATGTACAAGAATTCTTGGGAGTTTTCGTCAGTTTTAGAATATTTTTGCCACAATGTATTTATAGTAGACGATGGTGTGCAGCTTTCTGTGTAAAATGAACGTTCGTTGCCATACTATTTTTTTTTTGACCGAGTTGTCCAACCTCGAAAGATTATTACAATATGCCTGTAAAAAAAATAATGTTCATTGTAACTACACCGACGAGGTGCAGCAAGCTAGAAACGTTCCGTTGCGATTTCCAGCAAACTATTCAAGGAACCGCGCGACCGTGATACGCGTTCCGGCGAAGGCATAGGATCGATACTGCGGGGACAATTAACATTCGATCAAAACCGAATCGGATAGCAATAAATTCCGTCGTCGGTAATTTATCACGCTTCGACCCCGTGCCTCTTTGCATTTTCGCTCGGCCGGTTTTAAATCGGCGCGTCGCACGGTGGACCGGCGAAACACCGGGGATAAGGAGAACCGAGGCGACGCGAATATATTTTCAATTATAGCCGGCGTATCGGCACCAAGAAATTTCCCATCTCCTCCGAAATCGACCCCCGCTGGTAGCTTCGCTCGCGTATTTCCCGTAGCGTTCGCCTCTTTTCTATCCAGCCACCAGTGCACGGATACGAATGTAGAGATTTCACGGTTTCTGTTGAATTTTTATTATCATTTTATTGCATTTTTCGATAAACTGAACGGTTTTGTGTTCGTACATGTCAAAACTCGCTAAACAACACGAACACGACGATATGAAAATAAAGAAGAGAAACTGTGTTCAAGCAAAGTTTGAGGAAAATGGCCGATCACAATTTCGATCGACGATCCCGGGGCATAGTTAATTAACTGGTCGTCGGGTTGCGGGGAGCAGGTTTCGACGCATGATATTACAAAGTAGGAAGCGTCTCCGAAGGGTTACGTGGACGTACAAGGTAGCCGTAACAGTGTCCGCAGGCTGACCGACATACCCGAAGGTACTCGGGGTTAATTAGGGAGGACGGAAAATAGAAAATGCATCGAGAATGTCAATTGCTTCCGAGGTAACGCGGTAAGGTGGTAAACCTGATCGATTGATTTGCCTACCAGGAGTGCCTGTGGTACCTGTGGTACTGCGCGGAGAGTGCCTTAATTAATCCTGGAGAAGGGAGATATAGTATCCTGTGGTATCCGGCTGGTCTCCGATAGATGAGATTTCTATTTCCGAGATGGCTCGGCGTGCCCGCAGAATGACACACTAAAACGCAGCCAGCGCAACGGCGGCGGCGCGGCGGCGGCTGTGATCCGTTGTCTCGCCGCAATGCATACAACAACGGCCACGTTTTTCATCAAAACTTACCGATATACATATAATGTCGCCACCGGCGCCGTTGATAGACCTGCCATTCCTGACCGAAGACACGAAACGAGAAATTTACCTGTCCGATCTACGATCCTACTACCGATATATTTAACTTCGATGACTGGCGAGAGAGTGACATTTTACTGTAGATTCGCGATAGTTAGTTCCGCGGAATCGCAGCGGTTTAATCAACGATATCCGGAACGTAAAATTCACTTTGCGAAGTCGAAATCAGGCAGAATGAAAATCGAGTTTAGAAAAGTCTTTGCAAAGATGGACAAAATAATTTGTAAACTCTCACAGCGTGACCGCCTCGAGCTCAAGTTGTCAAGTTCTATCTCATTTCCATTGAATTTCATCTCAGCTGTTTCTCCCTCATCATCTGACTCATCCTTCTGTAAGTGTTGAACTCATCACTCGTCAATCATTGTAATCATTATGTTCAGTATTTTGTGAAGCGATATCAGTTCTAAATCAATTCATTTCGTGAGTGTATTCACCACGTGGCGTCGGCCATTGTGGCTTTGAACTTGTCTCATCTCTTGCTCGGACAACTCCATTTGCATAACTCATCATAACGCTCGAATTCACGTTCTGTTGAGAGTGCTCTCCTCATGTGTAATTACATTTTGATCGCTCATTCTCAATCATTCGTGCAGCAATACTTATCTTGCGGTCAAGAACTCATATACACTTCGTCGGCTCACCAGTGACCGCATGCTTCTCAATTGATCACTGCATTTACTCATCAGTGGTAATTACTCAATTACATACCCATCATTCATTAACTTTCATTCTAAAGAATTGATTGCAACCAATCGCATCCATGGTAGCTATCTGGTTTGGCAACATCTCAAACAAATATACATTCGTTCGAAAGTTATGGCGTTCACCTTTACCAAAAATTTAGGTTCAAGATGATCGTATTTAATTTTTAATTTTTATCCACACGAATATTTTTTCAACGCGTCTATGAAAATCCCAAGATTTGCGAAAATCATCCGGCGGACTCCGTCCGAGAACTTCAATATCCCCGGGCCAGTGTCGTACAATTAAGACGCAACAGGGTACCAGCAAAAGAGAGAGGAGACAGCAGGAGAGGCTTGGTCGGACAAAAGTGGGGGAGAGGGCGGCCTGTAAACAAGCCTAAGCGCGTACATGTTCGCCGGTGTGTAACGGCGATAAATTTAAATTTACCAGCACCACGAAAAACTAAATCTCCCGCAATTTCCGTGCCGGCGAGGGGCAAAAAACCTCAAGGGCTGAATTCAGCCGAGCGATGTATCATAATAACGTTCCTACGGGCATGGTAACCATGGCAGACAAGCTGCTCTCGCTGTACCTCGTCGTTTCTTTGTCGCGGACCCGCTTCCAGAGGAATTCCGCCATCCGACGACGACTACGCTCTCTTTCTCTTTTGTTTCTTCTGTCCTCGTGCCTCGGTGTGTCTTCCACCGGGCTCTCCGTGCACGATGTGGAAATAGAATTAATCGGGGCAAACGGTAAAAGAGTCAGCGGCTGATTGAACTTTCGGAACGGGTCACAACCGCGGTGACATTTAATCGTGATACATATGTATACCGCTTGAATTATGAACGCCGACCAAATAAGCTCGCTTGTCCGACATCGAGACGCGCTGGTCTTGTCACGAATTTTTCATCTCGTGATGGTTCGTGCAGATTCGGAAGGAAAGGTGAAAAATTTTTCTTTTCACTGATCTCGTTCGTATCGAGGATACACTTCTACTACAATTGAAGATTCGCAATTTTTCAATTCTATTCTCTAATTTAATTCCAGCCGCGCTGGAACATCGATACAATTCTTGTCATAATGAGGTAATTTTAATTCAATTTTCATTGGAACTGCTAGACAGATTAGCACTTATTAACTATGCGATCTTGAACGTGTTTTTAAAAACAAACGGAAGCTTTATACAGTCCTTCCGAAGATGTCCTCGAAGATACAAGTTAATTACATGCAATCAACAGTAAGTTATCACTGTCCGGTAATGGTATCTTATGAGTAAACAGGTGACTTGTAATTTTACTATGACTAGTAATTTTATATTACAGTTTGTTGCAATTCCGGTGGAAAGTTTGTTTATTTTCCATAATCAGCCGCTTTATTAGTCTCTAAACGTATACTAAATGTTTCGAGTTACATTCTTGTATCGATAATTGTCCAAAGCACGGGTCCAGCCAGAGACAATTATCCGACAGGTTTACTATTCTTTGACTTCTGCCGAACATAGAAAAGGACAACGAAATCTGAGGGCCTCGATCGCCGAAAAATGTAAACATAACTAATCCAATAACAATACTTCTTCATTTCTCATTATGTTTTATGGAACTTTAACCAACCAAGTTTTGTCACTGGGTTAGTAGTCTCCCAGTCTCACACCCCGCTGTAGTAGGGATAGTTTTGGGATAATTATAGGCCAGACACTTGGGACATTTATCGATAAATACTGTATCAAAAGATGACGTATCATCGACATTTACCTAATGACCGAATGTGTCGCGCGGTCTCAATCGTTTCGCCATGGTCCGGTGTAATTTATCAGGCCGGTTTCTTCATGACGACGCGTTCAGAAGTTCGTTAACTTTTTCCTTCCGCCGAAACCGTGCGAAACGACGGAAATAAAAACGTGTCGCAACTCGATCCCATTCCATTCTCCTCTCCGTTTCGCGACGCGATGGTTTCGTTTCATTTCTCGTTTTACAACGGGCTACGAAAAACCAGCCCCTGTCCCCGTACATTACACAAACGTCACCGCTAAAAAGCAAACAGCCCGTTTCGCGTGCAAATCATTTCTGCGCGGGGCTCTCGCGACCGTTGTTTCTTGCATTTTCCGTGGAAATTCATTCGGTCCTCGTTTACGATAAATTTATCGTTCGTTCGCTGTGGAAATCGGTTATTTGTTCAGACCTTCTTCAACGTTTCAATACCTGTATCGGCTAAACGAGATTGATTAGATCATATCGTCATAAATATCAATTGTATATCTTGTTCAATTTATTGAAGAAGAAATGATAATTTTATTTGACTATTGCTTCTGACAACTGAACTAGGATGAATTTTTATTTTCCATAAAAAAAATCCTCGATGTAATTAAAACATGAAACGTATTCAAGGAAAATACGAAATCAAAGGGAATGCGACGAAGTTACAAGGCAGCGGACACTGTTCTTGCAATTTCTATCGTCCCGGCAGCGTTTCAAAAGCTGTTTTTCAAAGTTAAATTTCATACCAAGCAAACAAAACATCAGATAATTGTATCAGATTGTCGAGCCCGACGCGGAGAGCAAGGGAAAGAGAAGATAACTGATTTAAAGAGCTTATCTCATAGAATCTAATACCCTTACTGTTTCTTATCCAAAGAGAGAGAGAGAGAGAGAGAGAGAGAGAGAGAGAGAGAGAGAGAGAGAGAGAACGATCCCTGGGAACAGCTTAAACAGCGTTTATTTTTCGCGGCAACCGGATAAACGGGATTTAGTATTAGCCAGATAAATATGTTCGAATGGAACTGTCCTCGTAGGAGCAGTTTTTATTGCAAAACGGGTATCTCGTAACGTTTTTCCCCGGGGACGATAGCCCGGGTACGGGGCGCGCAGGATGGTGCACGACGATGCATACAAAGCTGCATAAAATCCTTAGCATTGCGGGAGCAATTTCCCCACGATACGCCGCTTCCGCTTCTTATCATCGTATTGTTTCCGATTCGAACGACCGCGTTCTCCCGTGCAAACGGTAACTCCAACGTAAATGTTTTAGAGTGGACCGGACTGACCAGATTCGCTCGAAGAACACGGTAATTATTTTTATGCGATAATAACAAAAATGTACAGAGGTCATTTTCTGTCTTTTTTTTTTAATGGAATGCCATATTTTTTTCACGCCGACTTTGCTAAGTAAGAAGTCACCCATCAACGCGCAACTCGACGCGCTATTTCGTCGAAGAAGTCAGAGAGGCGGGCGGCGCTTAAAAAATCGTAAATTCAAGGCAAGAAAGAGAGAGAGAGAAAAAAAGAAAAGACAAACGCGAGAAAGTAGAGCCCGGTGTAAAAAAGGCGGCTGGTTACGCAAACGTGATTTTACATTAACCACCGATGCGGGATAGGGCTGACGCGAGAGGATGGGCCGACAGGTATCTCAACTTTTCTCATATCGTTTCACGTTCGTTATTACGCGGCGAGTTGCCGCGAGGCGGATGAGGAAAATTAATGGCTCCCATTTGGAACTATTCCCACGGACTTCCCCTGCCTTTTTTACCCCTGATTTCTCCCTCATCCCTTTCCCTCTCGAGGTCCGTCTCTCCCTCGTTACCATTATTCCAGAATTTATAATTAACATTAACGGTTCGGTTCGGTTCGGTCTGCGACGCGAACTTTTATCAAATTATCCGAGCACGCGCGATTCGCAGCTTTCGCAAACTGACGGATTTATACCAATCCCGGTCAAGATGCATTCTTCATTTGTGTCGTGGTTTTTAAGGCGGTTTTTAATGTAAAATAAAATTAACGTCGTCGTGTGTAGAAGAGCCTTGACACATTGTGGGCTTTTTTCCGATATTGAAGCAAAATGTAACTATTTAGAATATACTATAAATAACATAATATTATAAATATGTAAATACATATGAATATATGTATATGTATATATAAATATAATTTTTAAACGGTCGTAGCCCGACAAGGTCCCCAGGGACCTTCTGTATTAACATCTACTTTTCCTCTAACGGTAAGGGACATCGACCCGAGCCAGTTGCGCGGTGTAAAAGAGTTAATCGGCGGCCGTTCGTCGGGGAACTTTCGCGCATTTCGAGGAGAGCCGTTTCGCGAAAGAAGTCGCGAAAACATTTCGCACGCCTCGGTGCGGACGGTAACGTTCGAATTTCGCGCGTCGATCGTTCCGCATTAGCGAGGCGCTGGAAAGTTTATGTCGGCAAAGAAATATTTGCCTCGCAAATGTCGTGTTTGTCGGGGGGCTTCGTTGGCTTGGTGCTCTCGTACCCCCCGCCGGCCCCCTCCCACCCTCCGTTGCCCACCAAAGCCGTGCCGCGCCTTGAATACCAAAACGCATCGCACCTCTGAGCGGAATTCGCAATTCCCTTGTCGATGCGTCCGATGGAAATACGCACACTTCCTATCCCGCCGCGCCGCCTCGTTAGCTGCTTTAGACGCCACGAATAATCGTCTGGATCGTTTTCAGCAACCGGGGAAGTCCCTTTCGCCGTACACCGGTTTTCGTGATCCTCGATTTGCACGCGCGAAAATATTGCGGATCGCATACTGGAACGTTCCACCCTATTTTTCTTTATCATTCTGTCTTCTATACACAGCTGCGTACCTTTCAATTTGTCTTTGGAATCTTTTGTACGCTATCTTCGACAATTTTTTATAAATTTCTGCTTCGTTGAATAATTATTAACACGCTGACACTGTGACGAGATGGTAAAAGTTCCCCGGGGTTTAGCGTTAGCTACGCATACTGCGTTAGTGTGTGTGACCGCTTGGCCCAATAGAACTCTCTGGCCAAAAGACTAACCAATCGGCCACGCACTCGTAGCTTACGTTCTCGCATTCCTGCCAGGAAACTTCTTGTCATCTCACCACGATGCTAACATTACTGGCAGGGTCTTGCGTCTTGCAGGATAGCCGAGCTGAGTACACAGGTGAGCCGCCGGCAAATCGGCCTGTGTACAAAGCCACTCGTTGTATCGAGCGGCCAGCCGGCTGTCAACAATCGGGGGATAACTATCGGCCTGGCCGAAGTTATGGCGGTAAGTGGTGGTTTTCGACTCTGAACCGTTGCGCCACTTACACGGTCAGTCAATTTACGTAATGAAGCAGCGAGGGCCACGGCAGCTCTCGCCGAGGGCCAATTACGCCGGAAGAGGGTCCCGGACTGTACTTAGCTTTACCTAAAACCATACTGAGCGTCGCGGCGCGGCACGGCGCCACCAACACACCCCTCTTTCTAGCCAGGGGCCACTGCGTCCTGGACGTTGTAATTGCGTCACTCGACGCGAGAATCGAACGAGACTCGTCGACGACGGACGGTTTCGTCGAGAGGGCATCGTTACGGGCGAACCCGACGACGAATCGGCTGGACAAAGGGACACCAAGACGACCGATCCTCCAACCGAAGTTTTCGGTGCTTCAGACCGCTCGCCGAGACGCCATTGTCCACCGGATATTCTTTCGCCGAACAAACGTTGACGGAACATATCGATACCTGTGACGTTCCTTCCGCCGCAGCTAGTCTCAATCTTCTTTCCGGAAGTTAGAAAAAAAACTAGACTCGTACGCATACATGTAACCCTTCTGCACTTCCGTCTTTATAAATTCAACAGTCCCGGGAATTTCCGATAGCTAAAATTTCGGGAGAGGATGTCCTGGAGCATTTTGCAAAGATCACTTTTTTTTCTTGTTGTTGTTTCTTTGGCCGAAGGGTGCACGTCCCTTAATCCCATCCGCGAAGCAAAAACGCTCGAGGGTGGCGTAAACAGCGAAAAATCCGCGCTTATTCTTTTATTGGTCAGGGGAGAGAGCAGCAGGGTTTTTGCCGTGCGACTTTCGGGCGGGATCTCTCTCGGTAACGACGTTGCGGAATACTGGATTCCGGCTGGGAGTCACGGTGACGGGGGCAAAAAGGCCGGGAACGTTGGCTTTTTTCCGAAAGTTCCATTCCGTGGTCGTCATCTCGCAGACCATTTCGCGGTAAAAGTGGCGAGCGCGCCCGCGCGTCTCTCTCTCTCTCAGCTAGGGGAACGAGGGTCGTTATCCCCGTGATTACAAATTTGTGGACCTGCAGAGGTAGCTCGTTTATGTTCAAACAGAAACGATACGAGACTCCGCGGCCGGGGAGGATGCGGAAGCATTTGCTCGACGAACAAGACCCGGCGAACGCGCGCGGGAGTCGGGGAACGGGGGTTTGAAAGAGAAGGGTCGGAGGGGGAGGAGGTTGGTGGGAGACGCTTTCGAATGTGAGTATTGTACGTTTTATCAATGGATTCCGGGATATATTGTCTCCCCACGTGAGCGATGCTGCATTGTGCGTCGTGCCAGCGGGGAAGTTGCTGATTGAAAATGCACGCCGAGCTTCCTACCCCTTGCTGAGAGCTCTCCCCGGTTAAAAGTTAGCCGACGGACACCGGAGAAGGTATTGCGGAGACCGATTCTTCGCTGGCCGGCCAAAGAAATTACCGAATTCTCCAATTTCAAAATGTACAATAAATCCTTCGTTTAATGTTCATTCAAATCCGCGAAGATTGGTTTCAACACCTGCGCATTTTGATTGACTTCGAATTTTCTAAGACAATACAGCGTTGTAATTATAAAAACAAATCGTTCACGACACGGTCCCAGTCGACCGACCACGAACTACGGAATATCGATGACCATCTCCGAAGTTCCCGAACCGAAAATTCCCCACGGTTTGCCTCTCGGTGGATAAGCATCGCTTGTGCAGCTGCTCGACAACACTTGGTTCATCCCCGCGCGTAATATCCGGTCACTCGTTAATTTCTCAGCGTCTCGTTCGCGGTCATTCCCATCGCATCGGATCGGTAGAGAAAGAGAGAGAGAGAGAGAGAGAGAGAGAGAGAGAGAGAGAGAGAGAGAGAGAGAGCGAGAGTTTCTAGCTCCTTGAGCTGATGCCACGGTGACCGAGGGTTATGGGGGTGGTCCGTAGACCGATCTCACTCTCCACCCCCATACATATTCATGAGGCAATAAGCCCCGGCCGCTGATCTTCCGTGGAATGGAACAACAAGGGAAGAATGGAAAGTAGGAGAGACGCGAGAGACCTCAGCTCAGGGGAACGCTTGCTTGTCAACCCCTTTTTTCGAATGCCTCCGTTCCGAACCCCCCTTTATTGCCACGCAATAATGATGCCCTTCGAGGGACTGGTAACGAGCACTGTGACAGGCGTCGCGACCCGTACCGAAATGCACTTTCCGCGTTGAAAATTCTGTCGCCGATCCCGCTTTGCTGTGACGCGGCTGACAGTACTGTCATAAACGGCGAGAGCGATGATGTCAGTGAAATTGAGAAGTTGTAAGAAGTATAGGATATTTCATTAAATCTCGACATCATTAAAATTTTTTTCGATAGTTCGCTTCACTCTACGCTGGAAAATGAACGCTTCTAATGATTATTTTCTGTTCGATGTTCATCGATTTCTAAATAAATATTTACGTTCCCTCGAAGAAACAGCATCTCGAGATTAAAATATGTAATCCCAACGCCGCGCGTCCTGCTAATCAGCTTTCGAAGAGCGTATTTTTGTATCCGGTGGTTAGATTACATCGGTAATATTATTTTCCCCTTTCACGTTCACCGGTTTCCTTTTGAAACCTCCATTCCCGACGCGACGCGGCGCGGCACCATGGCCGTCGCCGAGGGACTCGGGGGAGGGCCGGCAGCCTCTCAATAGACAGAAAATATCATATTACTTTGCAGAACGCTCACGCCAGGCGAGAAATAAAGCCCCGCGACGGCTGAAGGAGTCCTTATTATGCATGAGACAGCCGTCAAATCGTTTCGAGAGCAACGACCGTGCGCCGGTTTCTGTGCTTTTAACGAGATCTGGATGCGACGTGTCACGTAGTTGATAAGCCAGCCGGATATAAATTTTTCCCTCCGTCTTCCTCGTATCTATGGGGGTTCCCTCGCTTGGCCCGTCGTCGTCGTCGTCGTTCCCGCGATAAATTGTAATCAGCCAGTCACAATATTTCCTCCGGGCGTCACTTTGAAATATCGGCCGTTACCGCGAGACGTTCGAGAGCAATCAGAGTATTCCGCACGCGTGTCCTTGCTACGAAATCCCGCGAAAATTGCCTCACCTGTGCGAGACGCTCCTTCTTCGTTACAACTCCTCTTCGATCTTTTCGCGCTCTCATAAATTCCTTCGCGCGCTCGAAAACGCTCGACCGATCTTCAAATTTATGGCCGTTCATGGCGACGAAAAAATTTTTCAAAGTTTCGTATAGACGTTCGAATATACCGCGGGAGAAAAGAAATAAAAACCTGCGTTTCCAGTTTCAATGAAAATTGCGTCGTCGGTTCGACACCATTGAATTTTAACGACGCCGCCAGCGCAGCGGCCTGGCGTTTCGAAACCTATTTCCCAGTTGTCGGAGTCTTTTCGATCCGTCGACTCCATCCGTTCGCCAATCCTTTTTAACCGAGCCTGGCCAGATATCATAGAATGTGGCTAATCCATGACAGCCCCCCAAAGATGCCATCGGGAGCATCGCCTGCAGCGATCGTTATACGTCTGGCAGAAAATTTCATGGAATACCATCTCGATGGGGGATTCGAGACTGTAACTCGCCGGAACGATGCTGCCGTGGAAAAAAGTTTTACGCGTCCCGAAGACACTTCGCCCGGGATCGCCATCTTTATTGCCGTGATTACCGGAACTTTCACACAGAGAGAAAGAGACAGAGAGTGTGTGAGAGAGAGCGAGAGAGAGAGAGAGAGAGAGGAAGACAGATTCATCGGGAAGATTATGGTCTCCGTTATTAACTGAACCTCCCGTTGGATTTACGGTTCCACTGTTGCTGCTTGGAAGTTAACGAGTTTTCAGCTGGCCGTGTACGACGGTGGAAAGAACACGGTAAACGGGGTGAAACGAATCGAATATTCAAAGGGAAATTCTTTCATCGCGTTAGATTCGGTTTGCTGGCAATTACCACTATTTTTCTGTGAATCGCGTCCTCGTAAATTGGACGGTTCTTGTTAAATAAATTCTGCGTAATGTTGTATTGTCTACAAATTCTTACAATTTTCAAACTGTGTATCTGCAGTTTATGTATCCCGCCGCTCTTTCTGTCCCCCCTGACAAGCTCGACCCTCTTAAATTTCGGCAGAGCTCCCGGTATCGTTGGAAAATATCAGACGACGCGTCACTAATTCAGCGTTTTGATATATGAAAGAGAAAAATTGCGGGATGTAAGCGTGCCGACGCTGCCGGTTACAAAACGATGCCGGTAATCACGGGACTGTACTGCACCGTTGAGAAATGATCGAGCGGCGAAAGCATCTGGTGCCCCGAACCAAGAGAAACAAGTAAAGTCTTGCCGCTCGGGTTTCTTGTTGATTTCCTCATCGTTTACGGCGAACGAGAATAATATTCTCGGCCGGTCGGTTTACTCTTCTCTCTCTCTCTCTCTCTCTCTCTCTCTCTCTCTCTCTCTCTCTCTCTATCTCTCTCTCTCTCTTTCTCTCTTTCTCTCGGTTTATTTAATAGACGCGCGTCGCCCCGTCTTCCTCAGCTGTTCGAATTTCTTTCAGGTAAAATTCCGGCATTGTTCCGACAGAATTTCAATATTAAACAGATGCAAACGGAATTTACATGCTCGATAAACAGCGATCCTCCTTTGCGAGATAGACCAGCGAATGAATCTCTGATGGATCATGAACAACTTCCCCCGACGGCATTGTCATCCTCCTCCCCCCAGAACGATTGAAAAAACGAAGGCTAATTAGTTGCGCAACTTTCCCTGTAGAATAACAATTTTCCACAAAGTTAAATTTCACATTAACACGAAGAAAAATCCTCGAACCTGTCCGCGTAGGAGATAATGGGTCCTTTGTATCCGAAGGAAAGTTATCCCATCCAATTTACGGAACTATTAAATTACGCTACAATAAATAAAGTTAAAAACAGTCTGTAACTGAATTTTCCCGGGGAGCATCGACGATCTTCTTAATGAGAAATTATCTGCGCCGCGCCTGTCAGATGCGAGAAACTTGTACCTCGTTGGAACTTCTTCCCGCTTAAAAATCCAGACCCATGGGCTCGCGTCCATTTTCATTCTCGCCGTTCCATTACTCAGCGCTGTTCATGGGGGTGGCACGGTGGCGCCAATGGAGACACTCGTTGCTACGAGAAGGAAATGGTTTCCCAGATCCTCTAAATTCCTTTCAATAATAACAACAGATCCCCTAAATTCCTTTCAGTAAGTGCGAAAGATTCCGCCGGAAGCAACCCCTGTCTATCGCACGGGGTTGCGTCTCGACGCTCAGGGGCTGTTCAAACATTTTTTTTGGTGAAAAACTGCGTTGATATTTTAATCGAAATTTTACTAGATTTTTCAAAGTATGCACCGAACGTGTATTACTCGAATAAAATTATAGAAAATGTACGGCAGTGAGAAATAAAAAATAATTTCCGCCACGCATCTCCGCTTAACAATATCCGTCGTAAATGCGATTCGAACGGTTTCGGGACCCGTCCATCCGTCGACGGTAACTATGAAAAATACAGGCGGAATCATGGCGGTAAGTAACCCCCGTGAGGGGATGGCGGCGGGGCTCGTATAATCACGGGAACGTTGAGAAATGACCGAGCTGCAGGAGCATCTGGTGCTCAGCACCAGGAAACGGATAAAGCTTCCGCTGGTTTTCTTGTTGATTTCCTCGTAGTGCCGCGCGAACGAGAATAATGTTCCGGGTCTGAGGACCACCGGACTCGGCACCAGCTGCATTGCCACTCCGTTGCATCGAGAGATCGATACACGCCGTTGTTATTGCGTCTGGGAACCAGGTATCGTTTATCCGCAAAGGAAGACTGGTCTGGACCGGGGAACTGTCGCCTACTTCGCGTACGAGGCTCGAGATTCTCAACCTAACAGATCTTGGACACTGGCTGTTTCGTAAAACGGATAGACAGCGGATTTTATAACAAAAATCTGTGCAATTTGGAAAAGCAGTGACATACTAAGAATTTTCAAATGTCCATGTACCATTTCCTATTAAAGTCATTAAACTGAAGAAAACAATTTCCACTTGTACCCTGCGTTTTGCAATTCATGCAAACAATTTTTATTTTCCATAGTGCATTTGATTAGAGAAATTGTGAACTTGGTATTATGCATATGTCTAGCCAAGCATATGCGAAGACAGCTGATTGCGTAACTAGCAATATAAGTGCACAATTACATATACACATATATATATATATATATATATAACACGTCCGCTGATTGGAGCTGTCGACCAGTACATCAGTTACATTTGCGCAGGCCGGTTCGCATGCGATCACCTCGCCGAAGATTTCTGAAAACTGCTTAAATTAACTTAAACGTTCGTAATCTTCGAATAGTTTCCTTTTTTGTTTTGGTAAGTAAATTTGCAATTATATCTGCAAGCTGCGTAGAGCTTCCGTTGCATGAATTAAATAAATAAGTTGGCAGAGACATTGACAGACAAACTGGTACGGTAAAGACTCTTACACATCGATTAATTGAACGAACCCAAGGACGTATTGATATAAACAAACTGCTACAATAAAACTTCTTTTGCACAAAAAAATTAAAAAAGAATTTTTTTTGTCTGTCGATCGAAAGACAATACCGTTTCTGTGGCAATAAAGCATAACCGATTGCAGAAACAGGGAACTATGGAACGGTGGGCTGGTAAAACCGCAATAGTGACCGGCGCGGGGTCCGGCATCGGCAAAGCAATTGCAACCGACCTTATTCGACATCGAGTGAACGTGATTGCCGTTGACATCGCCTACGAGCGATTAAAGTCGGTCGCCAGCAATTGGGATCGACTCGCCAACAGAGGAGAGTATCATCTGAAGCAATGCGACGTCGGCAAGGAAACGGACATCGACGACGTCATCGCGTTCGCGGAGTCACTCGGTGGCGTGAACATCATGGTGAACAACGCCGGATTCGCTGACTTCTCGCGCGTAATAGGTAACGATCGCGAAACTTTATGCTAAATACAAATTGTCCGCATCGATTACAAGAGAACGAAGGAAGCACTAGATAATACTGAATTGGCAATTGAATAAATATTTGAAAATAGCATTGACAACACGAACGAGGCTGTTCGAAAACATCGATTCGCTTCGGTTCACCGGAATGTTAACCGGTTATGATTAAATGATGTATATTTCAAACGATGCCACTAACAACTGTGTTTACAAAAATGTATAGACATGACGATGCAATTCAGAATGTTAATTACACACACAATAGTAACGAACCGGTTCTCACTAAACGAGTATTTTAATATATTAAAAACCAGTATTAAAAATATTAAACCAGTCACTCTGTTACATGTTGTGCCACACAATTTACATTCCATGTATTCCATGTCCAAGGTTATATTTAACATGTGAAACAATGTTATTGATGACTTCCGTTTCGGAAAACTTAACTACTCGAATAAATCGGAAAAATAAGATAGTTTACAATTTTCCGTAATTATAAAAATTCCAAATAAATAATCCGTATTGTCGGCGCTACAGGTTCGATCTAATGTTAACCTTTACGCAATTTTGCAATTAAATGTTTCCCAATGTTTCGATCCTAATGTAGATCGAAATGTCAAAATTGTTGACAGAGAACAGAATTTACAACAAAGATTATTATTGGAAACTATTCATATGATTAAACAACAGAACGTAAATCTTAGATACGAAACCCTTAAGATTCATGAATATTACGCAGCATTACTAAACTAGTAATGGATTTATGATGGAATTTCGTATCACACAACATGTAACCTTTAATGTTCTCACACACAAACTGTAATGCATGTAATTTGGTTTTTCAAACATTATGAATGCTAATTATTAACTTACCATAACAACTATATGATATGTAAGTGAATGTACTGTTGCTATAAGGGAATACTTGATTTATATTTACCGCCAAATATTGAGTTTAGAAATACGGATCTGTGAGTTCTGATTGGTCGAGACGTTTTTACGTCGTTGCTCTGTTCCGTCATATGTTTTCGTTCTCCCTTAACGTTCGTATGATGTAAACATGTACCTTTTTTAAAGAAATTTTATCAACAATGAATATATAGAATTAGTTTAATTAAGTAAGTAAGTTCAAGTCAACTGGCAATTCTGAATTATTAAATTTATAAAGCATACAAAACTTTACCGACGCAAAATTTCTCTCTTGATAATGATCCACATTAGGATCGAAACGTTGGGAAACATTTAATTGCAAAATTGCTTAAAGGTTAACATTGATAAAACGGAATATTTATAAAAATTCCATTTGCAGATACCAACTGGCAGACGATGGAGAAGATGGTGAACGTTTTCATGCTCGGAAGTACAATGTTCATGATCCGAGCTTCGCGTTCGATGCGCAAGCAAAATACAGAAGGACATATCATCAATCTGAACAGGTCTGTTATCTTGTTAAACGTTGATTTCAATTGACAATTTTACTTTCGCTGAACGAAGGTGGAAGAGTGGGGTGTCATGCTCGTCACTCCGGCACATGGGTTCCCCTAATCTGCTGACACAATTTGAAGCAGTCTTTTGTTTCCAGCGTACTAGGACTCCAGCTTCCGACTAGGCGCATGGTGAAAGATGAGACAAAAGCCTTAAACATTTACACGGCCTGCAAACACGGAACTGTTGCACTAACGAAGATCGTGCGACAGGAATTGGGGCAAATCGACGCTAAGATTCGCGTCACCGTAAGAGTTCGGAAAAATTCCAGTCGATCGATCGATAAACAATATAATTAATTCTCATCTCGTTGATTTTATAGAGTATTTGCCCCGGCCTGGTCCGCACGAACATCGCCAACTTCGATGAGGAGATGAACGAAAATTTGAGAACGGGACCCGCGATAGAACCGGAGGATATCGCTAACACGGTGATCTACGCCCTCTCCACGCGATCGGAAATCGAGGTGTGGCCACAATTATTCTCGAAATATTCCATTTGTTTTTCTTGTCAATCTTTTCACTGTCGCTGTTCAACGAGTTTGTTCTCTGTTTCCCGAAATTCTAGATATCGGAGATTCTTATTCTACGCAGAGGTGAGCATGTCTGAACCTTCGAAGCTCCATGAACAGCAGCACATGTATAGAATATGCTACAGGTTAGTGTCACCATTTTGCCCGATTATCCTTACATCGATTGTACAACATTTTAAGGGTAGATATGTTTCTGTAAGAAAACACTTTCGATTCTTTCACTTTAAACTTCACTTCCTCGATCTCATTATAAACGCGGAAAAAATCCGCGTTCTAATAATCCACTAACGTCCAACGCAGTCTTAAGTTCACCAAAAACCTTGAATTTCGTCAACAAAATGTCCGCGCGTCATCACGCTAATTACCATCGGTGTTCGACCGTCGTCCAGCAAAATCTTTTCCGAGATCGGCGTGTTTTCATGTAACGCGATCCATCATCGAATTAATCAACGTAAAAATTAACGGACCGTGAACGTGATCGTCCGGCTACCTTTTTTCATAAATGTAAATTGTCGTCGAACGAGGATACCGATTTGCATGCAGCGCACCGTTCCGCTAGTTACGCGCTATTGATTACAAACTGTAAATTGGCTGCGCATAACCGAGCCATAATTGCAAGGGCGGCGCTCCTTAGAATTGAATGATTGATGCCATTATTGGCCTGTGTGACTAAACTCGGTATTAATTCTAACCACAGCGGCAACAGTTACTAACTACGAGTCTTCCCTCTCCTTCCCTTCCTGTTCCTACCCCCTCCTCTCTCTCTCTCTCTCTCTCTCTCTCTCTGTGTGTGTGTGTGTCTCTGTCTCTCTCTCTCTCTCTCTGCTCGATACTGTCTCTAATTAACCGTAATCGATGACAGACACCCGCCGTAACCGGCTCTCTCTATTAAATCCGCCAGTGCGACCGTAGTTTTTGCACTAATTATTCCGCTGCGCGATATCATTTCGCGCGGTGCATCTCGATTTCATTAAACACGCCGAAACCCGATCGTGATTTTCACCGAGACGAGACGAGTAAAACGGTGTCGAACGCTAATTGACTGCCGCGAGAATTTCCGCTAATATTTATTTGCTCGTCGTTCGCTAATTGCAGTGACGTTGTTGCAGGCGGTGACGAGATTTTATCCTGCTGCAGGGAGTTTCTGGTGGAAGACGTCCAGAAGTCTTTGAATGTATTACTTTATAGTGTGATGAATTTCGTTAACGAATCATCTTGATATATATTTTCAAATAAAAAATAAAATCGACAGTATAGAACATCTCAATCAATTTCAAAATATAATAAATCTGCCTAAAAATAAACAAATGAAATAAATGAATTTAATGGTGAAAATCCTGTACGTACAATCCTTTGAGTGTTGGTATAACGGCTGATGATTAATGCAGTCCCGAGTGCAGAGTTCTTGTGTTTTCGAGACACCGTTCGCGCAAGGTAGAGTTTTGATCGAACAGCCGGAAGAGAGTCGGACGAAAGTGAAATGTTCAGTGGCGAAAGTTATTATGGCCGACGAGGAGGATGCGTACAGCGTGTGTACATTCGCTAAAGTCTGCGATGAGAGAGAGAGAGAGAGAGAGAGAGAGAGAGAGAGGAGAGTGGAGGTCTGCACGCAAACTTCCGACAGCCAGTTCAAAAGCCCGCGCTGTGCGCAGCTTTACTGTCACCCGAGGCATCTCCCGGTGTGCGGAACAGTTAAGGTGTCAAACAACTTCCAGCTTGCTTCGAGTAGTTCGGACGTACGCGTACAAGGTGCTCCAGAAGCGTGCTACGAACCGTACGAAATCATTTCCTTGTCCCTTTACACCGTCGACGCACTTCCGAACACCTTTCTCTCGAGACTGTTTCCATGAACACTTGCAAAATCTTCCTTCTCTTCCGACTTTGTTCTCCTCCTTCATTTATTCCATGCAATTTAATTGTCAGTGGAGATTTTTCAGTGCCACCAGTTACACGATTTTTATAAATTCTAGGTTCGTTCGAGCATCTAATTTTCCACTTTAACTTCGCCAGCCAAGTTACAGAAAATCGGCGACCACTCAAGTGTCCAGAGGTCGGCGAACGAATGTATAATTGAATAGACTAATTCTCCGCGACTACAGTAGAATTTCCTCGGGTTACACGGGTCTGACACGCGCAATTTAATCTGCAGATCCGCGTAATAAACGGATACGCCGAAAAACGATGCAAACGAACAACTGCGACGGACGGGGGAGAGGTGGAAACGAAACGAAACGCGAACCCTTCGTCCCCAACGGGTTGAAATATTCCAGAGAACGTCTAAACAGCTTAAGGGATTATCCGATAATCCCATTACAGGGAGGTCATAAAACCATGGAGAGAGAGAGAGCTCCGGAGTAGAAACTGACCGAAAAAAGGGCTGCCCCTAAACGCGACAAAAATAAATAATCGCCCCTCGAAACGCTTATTCGGTTCAGGCTCGAAGTATCGCGAGCTTGACGAGAATCGAGGGCAACGTTCGGGGAACGGGTTGTTTCCGTGGGACGATTTTCTCGCAAAAAGAAAAAGGTAGGGTCGAAACGGTCCAACCTGGCCGGGGCGGGATAAGAACGACGGACATTTCTCACGTTCGGCTCTCATGAATCATGGAGGAGTAATCCTCGCGAATAGCTGTCGTCTAAGAATTCCACTAAACCTTGAACACGGTGAACACGTTCGACACGCGACGGGTATTACCTGGCGCGTAATCGTCGCGACGAAAGCTCGATCGAACGACGACTGATGGTTAGAGTGGCTGCCATTTGTTCCTGTTCTTCGTGCAGGCTTTTGTTGACCGTATCTCAACGAATAAAATAAATGGAAATTTTTTTAAATTAAATGATTCTCCAGAGATACACATACTGGTGTTGTTGCTGAAGATCGACTTTGATTTTTTCACATTTTTGTCATAAATTCATAAAATCCACAGTCCAATAATATTAAAACGTCTCTATGAGAAATTAATTGCCACACTGTGGCCATTTCATACTGCACATTTAATAAGTTACTTTTCGTAACAAGGTTGCTCGTGGTGCTCGACGAGGTTCAGCGTTGATAAGCTCCAGGGAAAGTGTTAAGTGTCCTGACAATTTTGTTCGGCAGCGTAGGTTCAAGCTCCCGGCAGGATCGTCTGCAACCCATGGTCGTCCCAGCCGGTGCAAGTTGTGCATCGTCTATCTGTAGCTGCCACCGGGGGCTAGCTGGAGCGAGATATCAGGCCCGGGGAACAATTCCAATCAATTTGAGGCGGATGTATGCGTCGAACGTCGCCTTCCTTCGTCCCCTATCCACGGCGATCCTTGCCCGGCCCGTCTCTCTGTCTACGTCTCCTTAGAATTCCACTCTCGTTGCTCGCGATCCTGTCCGATATATGCGGCGAACAGATCAAACGGGGGGAAGGGGGGAGGAACTCGCAGGAAGGTGTGCACGCAAGCATAATGGCCCCACGGATCCGAGATGCCATGCCGGTTCTCGAGACAATCGGATTTATCGCCGGTCCGCACGGGATCGAGACCTGACTCGAGCAGAGTTAATCGTTTCCACGAGCGCAGCAGTTGATACCTAATCTGATCGGGCTAGTTGATTGGCGACAGTTTTTTTTTACGTGTCTGTGGTCCAAAAAATTGTGCTGCCATCGATCTCGATTTTTTTAATACTGTCAATCAACAGTTCCACCGTGTTTCGGAAATCTCGGGATTTTAAGTGACTCAAAAGCCCACATACCGATTGTGGTTCGGTTCTATGTGTCCCATCTCGTGCGACAACCACAATGACGATCTCGAGAAAGCGGCGACTCGATCGCGTGGCCCTCTTCGATTTTCGAAGGGTCCCTTTGCCCCTCCGCTTTAACGCGGGGCAGAGGTGAATTTACAAATATACGAGGAGCCTGGCGACGGGAGAAAGGATTACAGGTTCAAGAGGGAGCCGAGAGAGAAAGGGTGGAAGAGGAAACGGAAGGTCTTTCGGGCAGAGTTTCTCAAACGTTCGGCCCTTGACGCGAGACGACTTGTCTCGTTCCTGCAGCTGGTATTGCGAACTTGATGGGACGTTATTCGCATTTATTAACTGTTTTCTCGGATTTCGCCCTCGGCTTTTCTTTCTGCCATTCGAAGGAGCAGTTTGATCCCGTTGGCCCTGCAAAAATATTTAAATTAATCTTACTCGTGAATAAACGTTTATTACAAAATCAGTGTACAAAACTGAAGAATTCGTCTCCCGAAGATTTTGGAAATATCCATACCAAATATTGAAACGTATTCGAATTGAAAGCTGAGTACCTGAATATGGAGGAAGGATTTGAGGAACAGTTGAGGAATTTGAGAAGCTCTGCTCCAGAGTGTATAAGGTGCAAAAGAACTTAAATAATCAATCGACTGCGGAACGTTGTTGGCCGTAGATAAAAGCCCATAGTGCTGACCCTCTGCGTAGAGTATTTGCGGATCCTCTGACGGCATGGTTCCTTCTTCTTCTTCTTCTTCTTTGTATCCCAGCTTGGCTTCTATTCTATGAGCTGAAGACTCGACCCGTTTATGCGAGCCACCTGTGCTAAGCCATTGCACTATAATTTTCTTCAAACCTACAATCGCTAGAACTTCGTCGTCGTTCAGATTCTAGGCAAATAGAAAATTTCTGTCGATTGTTATTCTCACATTATCATAAGTTCTAAATAATACAAATTTTCTTTCATCTAGTCTGAACATGTAGATGAGAAGTATGTGTGTGTAACGATATTTGGTCCCCTGAGGGTTTCAAATCCATTTACCACTTCTTCCCCTCTTTCACTCTCACTATCGCCTAATTTCAGCGGGACCTACTTTTTATTACGGTGGGTTTCGAACCACCTATGTAGATGAGAAGTAAATACTATGATAAAAATGAAATTTTGTTAGAGTCAGCCTAGTGGCAGGAGACGATGAACCCGAGCCCGTTAAGATAATCCAATGGCAGCCAACTGCGCGTGCAATGTGCAGTTGCACTCAATGCGAAAAATTACGACTTACCAGCAGAATGCGCCGTGAGCTTTATGACGCTGCTGTCGCCGTTCAATGGAAATTCATCTGCATTATCCGGGGCACGTTAATTCCCCGGCATAAAACCCGGCCGATGTTTATTTCACTCGTAATTGAAAAACGTGAACGATGATGTAACACGGTTTGCCGGAATCATTCCATTCTTGGTCGGGTTCGTTACAAATTCTGTAATTAGCCGGCCGGTGTTCCCGTTAATGAGACGACACCGGAATGTCTGCAGTCGGCCGACAGATTGTTAATTTTCGAACATTGTTTCCCATTAAATCGAGGAACCAGCTTCTTACACTGCAGGCACACGCTTTCCTCGATAAAGTGTTACTGGAAACATTCTACATTTCGTATCTCCAAATTCGACATCACCGTATTTCCGCGCCCTCGAACTCGACACCCTCGAATTCGACATCATCAAATTCGACATTCTCAAATTTCCACACCATTAAATTCGGCATCCTCAAATCCCAAGGCCCTTAAATTCGACATCTTCAAATTGTACATCCTCAAATTCGACATCCCCAAACTCGACATCTCGGAATTTCAGATTCACGATTCAAAAGCCCGTTGCATAAAAATGGCAGAAACACGACTGGAATCACCGAGAATCCGTTCGTAGGTTCCGCGGGATTTCCGGGCTAGAAACGTGTAGTGTCCCGATAAACGTTTCACCTGCTTCCAAAGAGACAGAGAGAGAGAGAAAGAGGGGGGAGCGTGGCTTCGCGGCAGTTAAGTTATAATCTCGGAACACAAGACTGTTTCCTCGAATTAGCCTCGCTCCTCGTTTTGCGCGGCGGGACTGAAATTGCACGGCACGTTCGACGACGCGACGGCACGCGACTGTTCGTTTCCGTTCGCAATTAGGGATACGAGATGATGGTTGCGCAGAAGGCGGCAAACGACAGAGCCATGGCGCGCCCTCTCCCCACGAGTCACGCGACCAAAGAGATGGTTCTGGCTCTAGGAGACCCGGCGATTAGAGATTTCAATTCGTGGCGTGCGCTCGCGGCGTTCGTTAGCCGCGGAATTAGCGGCCCGCGAACGGGAAATTCGCGGACCGGGACGAGGGCGTCGGAGAGAACCTCGGTTAATTGCGAGCGCCGCGTTAATTCGGCGAACGTGCTGGTTGGGATTGTTGTAGCCGGAGAATGCTGCGGAGCGCAGCCGTAGCTAAAACGCGGATGTCGAATTTGGGACTGTTGAATTTCGGGATATGGAAATTTGAGAATGTCGAATTTGGGGGATTCTGAGATTTGGGGATGTGGAAATTTGAGGATTCGGTAGCACAAGGCAACCATTCGAGGAACATGTAAGATTAATTGAATATACAATTGCAGCAAGTAGTACGGGTCAGCAAATGGACGGACAGGGAATTGTTTGAAATTCAAGCACCGAACGACAACGACAATTAACAGAAACATAACCGGAAGAACTTTCCGGGCCGATGGAAGGGCACGCAACGAAAATTCCTATGGTAACCCTATTCGTCCATGGGGAAGGGTCCGACACGGGGTTAAAATTTTTATTGCGACGTTCATCTTCGCATCGTGACGATATTAACAGTCTCTCACTGGGAACAGCGTGGCTGGAAATTAATCCCCGCTGGCTGGCCACGATTTATCCTCGTCGTAAAGTTCCCTAGGGGTGTTGCGCTCGAGGCGTAGGGGGGTGTCCGGAAATCCTGGGGGAATGCGCGCTCGCGGTGCGTGCCGCTCACGATTTACCTGGATGGCGAAAAAACTGCTTGCCACCTTATGTTTGCACGGGGATCAGACCGGCTTGGCCGTGTCTCGATGCCCCGCATTTACGCAAAGTCTTATTTACAAGCGGGGCGCAGTGCAGGACCGAAGCGGCGGCGTGCACACAGGAGGGGCGGCGTTCTCTCGCATAACTCTCGCCGCTTACCGTGACAAATGGCCACCGAACAAGGTGCGTGCGTCTACGACGATAAGACTGGCCGAAATTTAACGGGCACCGTGGCGGTATCAGGTCCTCGAATCACCCCTCGGCGTTATCGCCGCGAAAATACCGCGAGGAATTTCATGGGTCGCTTCCACCCACATTTACAGTCGCCCACGATGATATTCGGACACTCCGAAAAAGTCGAGAACCTTTTTAATATCGGACAATACCACTTGGATTTTCTGTAAAAAGTACGCTTTTTACGCGCGCAATTCATAATCGCTTCGACTGCGCTTCGAGAAATCGATAAAAGTGCAAATGCAGTCGAACGCGGTTGTATATCGAACAGTTCGGTCGGTTATCTCGCGTTCGAGGAAGGTACAAGGCGGAGGAGGTTCGTTCGAAGGGAGGGAGTCAAGCCCCGGGTGAAAGATAAGCGTTATTTATCTTGCATTTGCAAGGAAAAACTCCTGCGGAACGGTGATCCTTCTTTTTGAGGAACGGACGGGAACGAGCAGACGTAGAAATCCTTCCTCAGGTGCAAGCCGCGCGGCTGTTATTAAAAAGAAACGTTTATCTACCATTTATCAGCTGTCCCGTTAGCATTCGCCTTCCCGGGCGAGCCAATTCTTGATCCCGCCCGGCCTCCTCCTCTCAAGGAATTCATCTTAATGACCTCGTTTCTCCGTTGCGCGATGTATTGTTCCAGCATGTCGAAAAATTTCAAAAAATTCTCAGATGCTTACCGATGTCTCGATTGAAATTAAAAAGAAGAACATTTTAAGAAGTCTACGTCTGTTCTAAACGACCCACTACTACTACCGCGGACCGGAACCTTTTATTTCGCGTTAGTCGAAGAACTTTGCAACATCGGAATCGACTGGTTTCGCGAGCGCATATTGAACCGACCGTTTCCGGGAACCTCGGCAGTTGCGAACTTTCAAACATTTACCGGTACGCTCTTCCAAAAAAGAAAAGAAAAAGAAAAAAAAACGAAGAAAAAGAGATACTTCGTAGCAGACGCGAGCGTCGTCGCGTCGCCCGGATAAATAAGGAGCGCAGCCGAGCTTAAAAGCTTTTAATATTTATAAAAAATGTAAGCGCGCGCCCGGCACCATAAGAAATTCCCGCCCGTCTTCGTAAATCGGATGATACGAGTATTCCGCGAGCATCAGGCAAGATTCGCGACCTCGCGTTTATCCGACGACGGCCAAGACAGACAGAGTGAGAGAGAGAGAGAGAGAGAGAGAGAGAGAGAGAGAGAGAAAGAGAGAGCCAAACTGCCCGTAGACTTCCGTTTGTTACCCGGTAACACGATCGCCATTTTCTTCGTTGCTCGTTAATGAGCAACGTCCTGGCGGATTTGCGTCAATGGAGAGTGAACCTAATGGAAAGTGAACCGGACCAAAAACAGCGGAAAAACGCCGCTACAAAAGTGCACGAAACGCGACCGATGCAAACATGCACAATATTTCTACACTGTATATTCGCCGGGCTTCGTTACGCTGTGTATCGCTGCCAATTAAACGATCGCTCATTTACTGCCGTAGTCACTCAGTTAGCGACACAACAATTTCATCAATTCACACGCCCCTACCATCAACAATTTTTCTCCTCGATTGAAATCGCAATCAGATTGAAGACTGAAAGCTCCCCTGTTTGTAACCACCATTAAAAACCTGCTGCACAATTATTTTCCGCGAGGATTCGAACCTGTCGCAACAATGTTTGAGCGGTACCATTGTCACAGCTGATGAATGACAAATCCGGAGGACCGTGCTAAATAAGCTAATTTGCCGGTGAAAGGAGACGCGGACGACCCGGGGAAAAAAATCCGCAACAGGATAAAATCAGCGGTGGACACGGACGTGGCGGGAGCACGCGCGTAAATAACAAGATAATTTATGATCGTTACACAATGATCGTCATAAATCGTGTTTCTGCCGGGCGACAGAACGTGCCGTTATGCGAGGAACTCCGGGTTCCGCTAGCGCCCTCCCACGCTCCCCGACCGTCGATATTTTACCGCGGGAACGCGATACATGGCCGGCATAATTTATCTGTTTTCAAATACGGCCGAGCCGATAAATTTGCATATTTTAATATAAATTCCTAAATGCCGGATTCGCAGAGATGGCACGAGGACGTCGCGTAGCGTTGCGTACAGACCCTCGACTTTATCGATCATGCTCTTGGCCCTTCGAGCCGGTGCGCCTTAAATTGTTCTAATGCCTGTGCTTTTTTATCAAAGAATTATTCTTTCGCCTAAAGATTCGCAGTATTGTTAAAATAATTTTTCGTCGCCTCGTTCAACGTCGGTTCATCGTCAATACAACCGCGCGGCAAAAGAGAATCGAGAGATTCGTTGTGACGGCTAATCAAAGCCGGGCAATTAAGTTAAATAACTGGAGAGAATCGTTGAACAAGTTCCTGGACGAAACGCGACGCGGCGCGACGATGCGACGAAACAAGGTCTCCTCCGGGATTCAATTAACCAATAAACGCTCGTAGTTACGATTAAACCGCGCCAATAAAAATTCCACTGTTCAGTGGCTTAATCAACGATAGAGAGGGGCGGAGAAGGAGATCGGGAATGGAAACAGACGATGGGGTGCGGGTTGCAAGAAGAAGAAGGAGGAGTAGAATAGTAATTCCCGGACAGCAAATATTAACGAAGGTAAATGAATCGAAAGGAAACCGGGAAGGAAGGTCTTCGACCCGCCGGAGAAAAAAGGGAATCGCCAGGCATGCCACGATCAATCGAATTATTCTCGTTGGAAAAAAGCGTAATTATATAAGAGTCGGCGAGCAGTCCGAGGCTAAATCGCCGGAGACAAAGGGGCCATCTTTCCGCTGCCAGTTTTCTCCTTCCTCCCTCTCTCTTTCTCTCTCTCTCTCTCTCTCTCTCTCTCTCTCTCTCTCTCTCACTCTTTTCTTTTCGGTCGATGATTAAAGGCGTGTGCCTGACAGCGAGATGCGCGAAGAATAAAGGAAATGACTAGGATGTTCATCTCCGGGCTCGCTTCGTTGACTCATCGACGAGATAGCGAACGATGGGGAACACGTCTCGTCCCGGATCTTATGGGATTCCATTGTGACAGTCACGGCGGAGGTGATTTTATATTTTAAACCTACACCACTTACTTCCCGAATAGGACACCGACAACGACGCGCAGCTGTCCCGCGGAGCTCTTCCGGTCAAATTCTCGGCCGACAAGAGAGGTTGACGTAGACGAAAGCGGTGGGCTTTCCACGTGGCGGGTCCTCAGACAAATTTCCGCTCATCCTCAGCCTCGTACTCGCAGGTATTAACGCCGGAGGATGGCTAAGGGTCGTCAGTCGTCGCGACTTAGGCTCTCGAGCGCGTACCGAAAGTTTCGGTACACACGAGGCGGCTCGCGACGAGCACCGGAAGCTGAAGCCGAAGCTGAACGCAGAGCAGTAGCAGCAGCAGCACCGGTACCAGCAACAGCAAGCTCACAGGAGCTTTCGCGGTTTGGCTGCTGACTCTGCCGTGCGTCTTATCCGCGCGGCAATCCAAACTTTGTTAAGTCAATAGAGGCGGTCCTCCCCGGGATGAGAGGCTTCCTCGTCGTGCTCTTCGATTAGTTTCGTTTCAGAGTCCCGTTGCTCCCGGTACCTCGAACTTTCGGGTCGTCACGGCCGAGTGGCTTGTCTTTCTTTGACTTCCAACCTACTACACCCCACCCCACCCCTCTCCACCTGCTACTCCTCCTTTTTCCTCTCTCCTCGTCCCACTTTTCCAACCCCTGGTCAGGCTGCTGCTACTGCTGCTGCTTCTTCGGGGCTTCTTTCGTCTCCTCGTTTTTCCGCCTCGGTCTCCACGAAATAAAAGGCTGCCAGACGGAACGGCCATTCGGGGAACGAGACCGGGCCGCGCGTTATTAGTTTCTCGAGTCCCACGCGGGATTTTTCTTCGCGAAGAATGCCACGCTGATCGAGATATTGTTGCCGATCCGATAAGTCTCGACGCGCGACCGTGACGGAGGACGGTCCGAGAACTTATGGTGCTCTTCGATGTTTGGAGAGGCGGGAGCGTTGACAATTCGAGAGAGACAGAGAGAGAGTTTCAACTTCATTCAGGATAAAAGCGATATACAGGGTGAGACGTCTCGAGTTACTTCGAAATTATGCGTCGCACGAAAAAAGAATGTTTTACAGATGTTACGTTTGACATTTTCAGCGGAAATAGGTTGACAGGCCAGCGGAACAACAATTTCTGGCTACATTATCGCTGGTACATTAACGGAAAGTAAATAATGCAAATGGCGGCGGCCATCACGGGGAGAGAAATTACCATTGCGGCCGGGGGCTGCGGCGGATCGTTTCGTCCCGGGGTTGCAATCAGAAATAAAAATGGCACCTCGAACGAGTAATACCGCGCGGAATATGTTCTCGTTACTGCGATGGAAGCGTTTCGGGGTGGGGCACGCGGGATCGGTGCCCGACGTGTACCCGCATCGCTTCGCCGCGCCGTGCCGTGTCGGTACGGTACCCGGAATCACAACGGAATAACGTTGTTAACGACATCATCTGACAGGCTCCATCGGGTGCACTTAACGGAGCCACTCGGCCCCCGACGGCGGAATCATTGTTACGGGAAACGTCTGCCGGCGAGGTAACGACATCAGTCCTGACTAAAATGACATCATGCAGTCGCGGCGTGCGCGCCTCGCATTATCGTCGTCATTACGGCCATTACCGTGGGAACGACTGGGGGATCGTAGGCCTCTCTCTCTCTCTCTCTCTCTCTCTCTTTCTCTACACCGTGCTCGCTCTTATTCGTCGACGATTTCCGCGCGTTCGATCCACGTTCGTTTCGTTTCGCGGATGGGAACGCGTTTCGATGCTCTTTAATGCCCATCTGCTTCGTACCTAGACGAGCATAGCCATTTCGATTTTTGGCGATGGGAACGTTCAAACAATTTTAAAAACAAATTGTTGTATAAAATCTGCAGACTAGTGATGACGAAGTGAACGTTGTCTTTGAAGGCACGAAAAGAGAAATAGTCCCGATTTCCAGGGGATTCGATGACGCGGGGGTGGTCCTTGTCACAGCTCCGCGGCGCGATATTACACTCAAGAGGCCGATGCATATTCATGAAACGCGCAAACCAATATTTATAACAGCTCTCGGGCTGTCTCGCTGTTCTGCCGGGGCGAAGTAATGCACGCGTCCCGCCCCCCCCCCCCCCCCCCCCCATGATCGTAATAGTTAATACGTGCTATTAAGCTTCGCCGACTACATATTAGACACCTATTAGAGTGTCCCGGCGGCCGGTAATTCCGCGACGATCAATCGCCATTTAAATTACTATCGGAAAATCTAACCCGTCCGCGATGCGCGCGGTCCACGACGATAATCACGTCGATTAATTGCGTTCGAGTGCTCGTTATCAATTACGGGGCGGAACAGTTTTTGCGATCGGGACATAATCGATCGCGGAATACGCTTCGCACGGTGAACTCAATGAAAACCGTTCCATTGTCGGAGCCTGAAAACCCCCAGGCATCGATATATCCGATAGGCCGTCATAAACTGTAGAACGTATTCTGCCTTATTCTCCACAGTTGAACGTTGCACTACACAGTGACTGACACAATCTTCTTCAAGAGACTGTAGACATCTCCTATCCGCGAACGTCCTATTCAGATCCACGAGCGCGTGGTCCGAATACTACGTAACTCAGAGGATCGACGGATCCCTGGTTCGCTGGAACTGCATCAACCCGACGCACTCTGCGGATCCATAGAGGGTTCCCCATTGCTGGGGAATGGCGGCCGGTTAATTCCCAGCCGCGTATCAACGCGCTTAGCGGTTACGCCTAATACTTTCCGTGGATTCAGGCAGTGAACCTAATGCGTCCTCGGATCGGGCGATACGATAAGCGACGGTAAGTGGCTGGCTCGTCGGAAGCTTCGAAATTAATTCAAGGGACGCACCCCTTCGGTCTAGACATTCTCTCGGCTCTGCCACTCTTCGCCTCGCTTTATCCGTCGGGTTGCAAACGGTCTGCCTCAATGACGCATCTACTTTGACGTCTGAAAGTGTCCAAGCGATTAACACCGTCGCGTAAATGTCTCTGACACTTTTACCTTCCAAGGTCGTTCAAGGTCATTTTTAGTTAATTAGGAGCTTCGAACAATCGCTTGCAGCATATACTTATTGCACCGATTCAATTGATTCTAATACCCAGATTCCAAATGCCCCAAGGATTTATCCGTGCGGGATGTTCCCCGCGCTGGATTTAAATGCCCGTTTCGCCTCTGTTCGACGTCAGACTAATTACCGTAACATTAGGAATCCAAGAAACTTCTCCCCCATTGTTGCAGTAATTATTGCCTTCGGCGATAGGGAGCAAAGTGCGGATCATCGTGGTTGTACGACGCAGTTGCACATTCCCTGCAACAGTCTATCATGGAATGACGCGGCTTCACTGATTTGAAAGCGTTTCTATGTTCCATGTGGTTCGACGGGACCTTGCCCGAACACCATGAAGTTTATTAACGCGGCAATATCCATCACATCCATTTCTACATTATTAATCCCATCGCTCAAGCGTACAATGCGAAAATACCACGCGCTGTAACAATGCAAGAGATTTTCTACGCATTTCTCTCGAAGTTATGCCTACGGTATTTAAAGAAGAAGGTTCGAGGAATATTTCAGTACACTTATTTTACGTAATCGATTAAAACAAATCAATCGCGTGTGTCTGCTCGATACCTCGCTGGCGATTTACCCGTAGCATCGTGAAACAAGCGTCCAGGATTCGAACAATCGGCCATCATCGACGGCAATTCCCTCGGACGCCGGTGACCAGATCCTGTTCTTCGATACGTTACCGTCCCGCTATAAAACGTCGGCCAGAACTGTCGCTCGTATCGTGTATACGCACCCCGGGCGCCTCGCTGGCTGGCGCAACCTTTCGCCTAATCTCTGCCAGGTTGTCTCGCATGACCCGCGGTACCCCCCATAAACCGTTAGCCGCGACGCACCGTGCGTCGCCGCCGTCGTGCACGTCGTTTCATGGCGCTACATTTAGCAGACTGTAAACTGCAACTTTATGCCGAAGTTTTTTATAGTTGCGGTGCCGGGGACTACGGACCACGGCCATAAATAACGTTTTATTACATCACGGCGATATGTAACCCACCCCTATACCCCCAACCTCTGTGCACAGGATCCCGTTCAATTCGTCCGGTGAATTTGACGTGCGCCACAGGAGCTCCTGTTTCACGATCCAGGACTCCGACCAGCTAACCCGTGATTCACCGCGATCAATCCCACGCTGGCTTTGTTGCTGACGGATTTTGTTGCTTCCGGCGCGCCGGGACCGTGACTGTGCCGGTTTCGATGATTTTGCGGAAGAAAACGAGATTTCTCGGAAACAATTTAACGTAAGTAAATTTCGTGGTCGTTTGTACGTTTAATTGATGCTTTTATTGAATTTCGAGCGAACCCACGGTTCTCTCTCGGAAGGGAGCGCGAGGCGATATTTTCAAGGGACGCAGGAAATCCATCCCGAGCCACGTTGGATTGGTCGACAAGTCTCAGGACACTTGCCGAGGAAGATAATCCCGGAAGTAACCGTAAATCGCGACGGGTGGCCTGGCAACGGCACCGAAATTCTTAGACGTGCAACACACACACAAGTACACACCCCCGGGGGTTGGCGAACGATGTCGGTGCGCCGCAGCAAAACCGCCGAATCCAACGGCTTGTTCTGTCGATGTAGTTCACGGGGACGATGGAGGGGCCCGGCTGCGGAGGCGGCCAAGGCGGCGTTGCTGCACTGCAACGTAACGCTAATCCAATTTGCTACCGGCGTTGCACTTCGCGCGGCCCGCCATTTTCAAAGGAAGATGCAGCAGGCGAAATTGGGCTGAGCACGGCCACGATATACCGTCACGACGTGCTCGTAAATACCGAATAATGTCGGGTGATCTACTCGGACCAATGGAAATAATCTCTCGGTCGGAAATCGCCGGGAGAATCCGCCGTCTCGTGATCCCCGTTAACCCGAATCGATTCCACGGAGAATCTGAGACCGGACCCGTCCCGTTTCTGTTGATACTCAATTTCGGACGAATCAATCGAATCCCCGACGAACCGCAGCACTCGAATCTGTCGATCGGGAACCACCTCGGGAAATTCAAAAGCGAATGAAACACTAGTTTGTTGCGTTTGCCCGAATCCTTATTCCACGAAACGGAGTGAATCGAATGTCGTTCTCAAATTGGTGTAAAAATTCTGTAAATGTTTATTCAACTGCTCGCATGTATGTACTTCAAGACAAGAACATCTCAGTCTATGTACCTAAATATTATTATAAGTTCGAATGTTGAAAATCTCATATGAAAGTGTAGCATTGCGTTGTCATAATATTGTAAACATTTGCGTATCGACGCAGTAATTATTTTACGATGAAATGTTCGTGTCAGTCCGAGATCAGAAAGAATGCATTTCTACGTGCCTACTGAATCTCGAGGATCCGCGTGTTCTAGTCACCGAACAAGATTTCACGGCCCGCGACATGATTCCGTGGGGTGGCACGGGAGAGCGATTGAGGTTGGGTACTAGGAAAAGGGTGCAGTCGGAGAGGTTGGCTGAAGCCGCAACGATAGGTTCGTTAGCGGAACACTGGCAGTGCAAACATGCACGCTTTAACTGGAGGCGTACGTGCGCCGATGTGGTGTCAGATTTGAAGTGGTTCGCGGCGTTAACTCGTACGTGCACGTGATGCGACCGAATGAAACGTGGGGCTCTGCAGGATTCCTTCGTGTGTCAGGAGAATAGGTCGATCCTAACTCCGACGTAGTTTCTATTGACCGACACCGAGCCCCGATAGACTACCTCGGGAACGATTGCTGCATCAATTCCGTTGTCCGCCAAACCCGAGAAACAGATCCTACATGAATTTTTATTATACGGCCATTCAAGGATTATTACAGTAAATAGTATTTATGTCACGATTCAGCAGTAAAATTTCAATAATATTCTCGAATGCTGCTAGGGTTCGAGAAACGATTTATCATCGAAAGATGTGGTCATCTTCGTCGTTCCGAAGACACCGCGTCGATTTTCCACTGGGTCAGAATCTCCGGCGCGATTAAATTCATGCTCGCTGCGGGAGAACTATTTCGCAAGTTCTCCGGTCCGCAGTTTCGCAACTGCGGATTAAGCTTAAAGGTGAGAGCGAGCGAATGGGGATGGACGGACCATCGTTGGAGTATTCGCGGAGAGGCGATTCCGGGGTTGGTAAGATAACGCGGTCGGTTTAAACTGTATTACCTAAGCCGATCGCCGAGCGGAATACGTATACCGACCCGAGGCCACCTGCAGCTGCAGTCGCCTCGGTGCATCGACGGTGCACGCGCCCGATGCATTGAGTCCCGTATCGCGTGCCGCATACAGGTAGGAAGCCTTCGGGGCGTTATCGTTGCGATTAAAAAAAGAACGAGTTCGTAATTGATCGATTGTAGTTTTCTACGAATGATTTTATATTACGACCTAACAAAAATTATTTAAAAGACATTGGAGAATCGAACTACACCAGCGGTTTCTGTTCACTGTTCGTCCCGTTCGAGGCAGATAGATTCAGAATCGATTATCTGAAACCTGTAACGATATCTGCAGGTGTCTCAGGTGCATTACACGGTAGAAAATCGGTCTAAATGCAACGTCGAGCAGATCGAGCGCCGTCGTGTTGGGTAACAGTTTCCCGGTGAGCGGACACCTTCAAAGCCGACTGTTGTAATCGAATGTTGGTTGAAGTTTAACAAACAATAGCCGGGTATCCCGGTGACAATTGATCGAGGCAATGGAATAAAGCGTCCCGGCGTCGGATCCCGTAATCCGGTGAATCGTTCGGCGAATTGTTTTGCTGTCGGCACGGGACATCATCGGCGGGTGCGCGGCCCGTAAATACGCGAACGCGAAACCCGCGCGCGTGTTTTCCGCGTTTCTGCGAATCTCCGGCTCTATTGTGTGCTCGGATTGTTCATAAAATCGGCAGGACACCGTTTTTTCGCCGCACCGCACTGCGCCGCATCGCACCGCGGAAAACGAAAAAACCGATTGCCGGCGGAGTAATCACGCGTTAACGAACTCTACCCCGGGGGTTTCTCTTTTGCGAACACACCGTGGTCACTCGGCGTTCCCCCCACCCCGTAGAAATTGTTAAACGCATTCGAGAAGAAAATTTCGATTTTCTCATAGAGTGAACGCGCGCAAGTGACCGGTTCGGAGTGATACATATATTTATTTAGAGCTTGTTATACAGGTCATTATTATGGAGAATAAACTGCGCGAATAAAAAAAATTTCCCAGCTAATTTATACATTTATTTTGACAGCTTCGATACACAAATACATTTGACAAGGATTCCCCGTTGTACGCCGAAATCCCGACGGAATCCTACATCGTTAAGAGGGTATAACGTCGCAGCAAACGACTGTTTCCGGGTGGCCACATTCGACGGTAATTGAACGATTCAATTTCCACTGTCACCCGCCCGTCTCTCGTTCAGCGCGGCTCGTTCGCTCAAGGCAATCAACGAAACGACCCTTAAAGATTGCGAATTATTGGCTAAGAACATCGACCACCCTTTCCCCCGCCGCGCCGCGCTGTTCCTCTCGCAAACGGTCCGCCCGTTTTTGCTATTATTCATCCGTGAAAATCACTGTCGCGGACACGCGTTACGTTCGATCGTTCCTTCAATTTCGCTCGCTGAAAATTCGGATAGGTCTACACATTATAAGAATTAAATTGCAATTAACATATAATTCCAGAGAATATTTCATGCTTGCACTACCATATTTGTCTCACAGATTGTTTTATAGATTATCGATTCGTTTCGTAGTGAATAGTTCGACCGATAAATAAGCCTGTATTTCTTTGTCAGAGCGTGAAGAGCAATCGAACGAAATAACGTATAAATTGAATGAAAATTGTAGAAACGAGGAGCGCGCAATAAGAGAGCTGCGATCGAGGAAAAATCCACTCGACAGCTACAGGAATCATCTCGATAAATTCGAAAGCGCTCGGATTCCTAAAAATAATTTAATATTATTTCCTCTCTTCACGCTCGATTTCGCGCGGGATCCGCTCGTAGCCCGTTTCACGCTATCGGTTTCCGAGCGATTATCCCGATAATCGTGATCTTTTTCACTGTGACAAACGATTTTCTTCGTCATGCTCGCTGTCAGGCGTGTTTTCCCGTGTCTCTCGGCTCGATAATCGGGCAGCATCGCGTCGGTCCGTTTTTCGTCTGCTGACGATTCATCGAGTGAATAATTATATATTGTGTCAAACAGAAAATCTCCCCAGTAAAACGGGAAACAAACGAATAATCTTTTCTAGGGTACTTTATCTATAGAACATGCAAAATGAAATACATGATCCAATGATTGCAATTATTGTAATTTAAAGCGTGTAAAATTAAATCACAAGTATTTATGTTCGGAAACATCGTGAGGCAAATTTTTTTGTGAATCAGACGTGATGATGTGACGACCGATTTCGCGGGTTTCAAGGAATCGCGACGTCGACGTCAAGCGGTGCGCGGGGAAGTTTGGGAAACTGTAATTAATTGCATGTTCGCTTAAACACGTCGTCGCGTCGGTTCGTTCGAATTCGTCGCGTCTAGCCGCGGTTCTCTATTACGCAGCGGAACTTCCGCGGATTCCGTACATTCCTCAATTTACAAGAGCCCGGCAGCAGCCGTCCAGGGACAAACATCCCGATTCAAGTTCCTTAAACGCGTTCGTAACTGTTTGTGACAGGCGGCTGCCTTTCGCCTATGCTAACGGTTGTTTGACCGTGTTTCGCCACTTTCCCCGCATTTGAATAAGTCCCGAAGTGGATTCCAAGCAGCCCCGCCGAAACTCTCCGGGCAATTAACGAGTGCGAGTTCAGCTTCGAAAATTGTTGCTCCCCGTCCGCTGTGCACGCGCCGCAGACGGGGCTATTGAATAATTTACGGCGATTGAATTGCGTTGGGATGCGTGTGCGAGAACCGGAATGGATTTTCCGGCTTGAGTCAACGATTCGAAGATTCCAGAATTGTAGCATCCTACCGAAGGAAAATCTCGCAGAGCACCGTGATCTCTCGTGTCAACAAAACGTTAAACAAGTCGCCAAGACGTTAAGTTAATTATTCCGCAGCCCCGGCAACCTCGATAAGTGGGCGGAGGTGCGCGTCTCATAGAAATATCGTCGGTACGCTTACGCCGGAGCAATTTCAATTTCTCACGGTTCCATTGTCGAACAAGAGGCTCACGTAACTCGAAGCTCTCCACGCAGCAGGAATTTCAATTTCGATTCGCGAGTGCATCGTTAACTCAGTTTAATCTCCGCGTTCGGTCGACAAACAACAGGAGTACGCGACCAGCTGGCTCGGATCGCATTGGGAGCAGCTTGCTCGACTGGTAAGAATGCTCGCAGACAATCGAATATTCTCTGAAAACTCCGCAGCTCGTACTAACCATCCTCGAACCGAATCGCATCAAAACACACGGGCGCACGATCCTCGTAAGGAACGAACGTAATTCTGCGGATCGGTGCTCTTTAACCCTGCGATTTATACAGATATATTATTAGAATACTCGGACGATTTTTCTATTCCACGATGATCCGCAGTCTGGTTATTGTCACGCGTAGCGCCAACAGCATTGTCAAATAAATCAACCTAATTAAACCACTCGAAAGCACCTGTGTGCCGAGGAATATCGTTTGAAGTCAGCTATGGTCACGGGGGGACTCGGTCATTTTACAGTATCCAGGCAGAGGTCTCATCGCTAAATTATCGAATACACCCCTAAACAGCTAGAAACCCGGTATGGGAACGGGGGAGGAGGTGGGCAGAGAGGGGTCAGAGGGAGAGGCCAGAGCACTCGTTCAACAGAATTTCCGGCTCTCAAAGAGCGTTAATTAACTCAACGCGCGTCGCGATAATTAAACGCATCCCGTCCGGGCGCACCGAAAAAAGCAATAAACGAGGAGGAACCCGTGTCCGGGGATCAATAGCAACCTCAGCATCCCGTTTACCGTGCTTCATCGGGAAGATTAAAAATCCATCCGGTTTCCCACCCGGGTCCGATCCGATTAATCGCATTTCCCGGAGCATTGTTCTCGCACTTAAAACGGAGCCGATCGACTGGTCGAATGCGACTCGCTGTTTCGCGGAAAACAGAATACACCTAATACAGAAACCAGGACACCCAAGCTAACCGTTAAAAATACTTGAAAACTGCGCCCATTGCATGTTCGCCAGAAGCTCGCTCAGCCTCGAAACTCCGGAGAGTCGCAAGAAATAAACATGTCGTCCCCAAGAGCTAAGATCTCGGTATCTCCCTCGGAAATCAGATTCCATTACACTTTCAGTTTAACTTGTTAGTCTCTTGGTATCATCGCGGCGCGCTCTCCGGCCGCTTAATATATTAAGCGCGATGGAGTGTAACACAGTGGAATAACATTTCCCAGATCTCGGAGGCTTTCAAAACTTCATAAACTTTGCAAAATCACGGAAAACGTTGGCAGAGAAAGAGAGAGAGACGCTCGGGAGAGCCAGCGTCGGGACAGTTTTAAGGTCAGTCCGGAATCTGGAAGTTTGAGCTTTTAATTCCCGGAGCCCTTTGAGCAGTCTCGGACCAATGCGCGCGGTGCGACTCCGGCATGGCGTTTTCCGCGACGCAACGGGCTCATAGGTAATCCCCATTTCGAGACCGTCCCGGTCACGAGCCGAGTAACGATCTTTTTATTCCTCGGTCGGTTTTACGCCGGCCAAGCCTTTAGCTTCCGCGTTTATCTCGTCCCTTCTATCCTGCGCGCCAACCCCCGTTACCGATCTTCTTCGCTGGAAACTCGTCCTTCGCAGTTTCCTACGAAGCGACAGGATTTATAACAGCGTCTTCGGTCTACCCTCCGCCCTCGTTTATCCCGCTTTTTATCATCCGCCTCCCAACGTTACCAACCACCCCCGAGAACGCGAGATATCATCGGCAAGAACCGGCGTACTGCGTAACGATGGAAATTAAACTCCGTGTCCGGAGCACGGCCATGATCGCGAATATTAGTAGCATGGTAATGAGAGACGCGGCCGGGAAATTCGAACTCACCCCTCGCCACCCCACGGAGCGTGATTAACATCGTTAATTGACGCGGGGGTTGGATCAACCACGAGAAGCCGCGCAAATGGGAATGTTTAAACGATTAAAGAAAGTTTCGTTTCCTCGTTGTTGCTGACAACATGGTATCTAGTAAAATTGTGAGATTAATTGGTCAGGTGAAATTCTTCGGTGACTACATACAAAGAATCACTTGGCAATAATTAATTAAGAAGGGAGCTCGCGCGGCGAAATACTTTCTTCGCGGCAACAGAGCCAACTTTTTCCGGAGAGTTTCGGCACCGCAAGCTCGGAAGTTCTACAATATTGTGGAAGTTGTTACCTTGATACAACACCGGCGGAAAGTTGTCACCGAGACCCGGGATGTCGAAGTTGTTAGACGCTTTGTCCGACACCGGTCCGGCAGCGTCCGACGACACTATAGCAGTATCCCCGAGCGTGCAGCAGCGTCGAGATTGGGCGAGTTACGTCAATTAAACAAGACTGACCCCTTTGTGTACCGGGTTTATTGGAGACCGACTATCGTCGGACGGCGAGGTAACCGAGCTCGAAATGTAGGTGACTTCGGTCGAACGTTCACGGGGTAACTATAATGCTCGAAGTTTGCCTGGGACCGTCGTTGAAACGATACCTGAACGCGACCGTAGTTCGGTCAATTATTTCTGATGGCCAGTCAATTAGGCGGGGAAAAATACGAAAGAACGATTCCCTCGACGTTACTGCTTTCTGCATTTGTTTTCCCTTCCTGCGCATTATTATTATTATTACGATTACTGTTGCTTCTTTTTCTGGCATCACAATATTCTAAAATCTGTCTAAACGCGTCTAAAATGCGATAGTGGCGTGAATCAAGTCGGGCGACGTCAAAGAACGATCTCGGTCGATAAATCAGAGACGATCTTTTCTAGAATTGCAGTCCGACCTTATCCAACGCGACTGCACTGTTCTGCTGTCGATAAGGGCCGGACAGAGCGCCTTGAACAAAATCGATAGACGTCCCAGGGCTCTCTCTCTCTCTCTCTCTCTCTCTTTCTCTCTCCGTGGCATGGCGCGAAAGGCATTGACAACTGGCCCTGGCCGTCGTCGTCTATGTCGTGTAGACAGTGTACATCAGAGTGAATGAATAGGGCCTATCACAGGAGAGGATGGAAGGTCGCGTCGGACGCGTGTATCCGATTTCAGCGTCCGAGTGACCGGCAGCCGGCTGATCGCAAAGCGATAGGATGCGCGTGATCCCCGGGTGAGGAGAAGCCTATGGAAACGGATAGGCCTCTCGGACACAATCGAGCCAGGTTTCCAAGGCAAATACAACCCCACGATACCTTGTACAAGTCCTCCGGTGCGAGGGTGGACGTATCTATGTATATACATATATATATGTATATTCATATATACCGCGTGCGCGTGCGCGCGCCACCAAAACCACTTTCCAATCGGTTTCCAGGATGTAATTACGAGCAGGTTGCGGGCCAGCTGAAATTTGACAGGTAGTAAATATACGGAGAGAGAGAGTTGATCCCTGATGGTAATAGCGACGAGACGAGCATCGGACTCGCCTGATTGAATTCTCCGTTGACCGACCGACCGACCGAACGCCTACCCCCTTCCCACCCCGGTATCCACCTTTTCCACCCTCGCAGAGAGCAGGAGAGAAAAAAAAAACACCCTCGATATGAAATCCTATCTGTAACAGAATGGACCCGGCCAATGAAACTCCCGGGCTTTTTCGGAGAAGAAACAAAAAATCCTACCGGTTCTCGGTTCCCTCTCCGGCGATCTTCGGGGATCGAGGGTTGAGATACACGAGCTAATAAAGTTGCGACGTCGCCGCTTTGGTTTCTCCGATACACTGTCCGGCAAAAGTGTTCCGATGCCTCCGACGGTGGCCAGGATGTGTTCTATAGATATTGTTGTTTCGTTGACCTTCTAGATTGTTTTTTAATACATACTGGTAGCCTATCTAGTTATATCTTCGATGACTTTGATTTTACCATCGTTTTCCTGATAATATTTACTTTTGCCTGACAAGATTTTGCGGCGAATCCAACGTAAACGAAGAGAATATTCGAGCCGGCCAAAGTTATTTTTACACCCGGTATGTAGCGTGTAAATATAAAGAGCCATCGGGGCGCGTCCGTCGTCTCAAGACCTCCGCAGATCCTGCGAAAGATAAAAAGACAAGAACCAGGCGGCCGGGAGCTGACCACCGATATTGTCGCGCGTTCCAGGTTTTCGGTTAGATATTCTCCCCTAACCAATTTTTTCCGTTCTTATTTCGTCCCGCCTAGCCGTCCTCGATTGCCGAGGGTGGCGAGGTAAAGTTGTCTTGGACCACGACGACATACAAATGCGATCCACGAAAGACCCAGTCCGAATGACAAAGTCGAACAATTCCGGGAATGGTACAAATATCTTGCGATTAGGTCCACTTTGAAAACATCAAGAAAAATGTATTGTCGTAGGAATCTATTTCGAAATGTGGACAATTCCGCTTGGATGGATCAGAAAGTTGATATTCGAACACCCGCGGAAGCCGGAGCGTCCCAGTAGCACGCGAACGCCGTGCGACAAGAGGCTAGCAATTAGCTAGGAAGAGAAATTCGCAATTGAACTGTATCGAGTCGTTGGATCGGAAGGTCACGATCAAAAGTTCGTAGTCGACGCAGCTCTCGATGTCTCGGATCGATTCGACGCGATACTCCCTTCCGCTTTAAATGTCGGCGAAATTAATTAAATGCCGACGAAGGACAGAAGGCTACGGAAGGTAGCCGGCTCAATGAGAAGCTGGGAGTACTGCTTGCACCCTGAACACTCTCTCTCTCTCTTGCTCCGTCTTTTACCCACCCCTTGCATTTCACGGCTGGACGATTTCGCGCCCAACAGAGAACACGTAACTCTGTTTCCCCTCCTCCCCTATCGCGTTTCTCTTCGAAGCCTCCCCTCCTCTTCTTGGTGGTAGGACCCTCTCCCCTTTTCTCTTCCTCCCTTCAGCGTCTGCCATCCTTCTGTCTCTCCACCCTATCCGTTGAACGGCTCGCTCGTCGTCTTATCAATGAGAAGACGATTGTATGGAGTAAATAGCGAAGTGGAGTTTCGAATAGAGTACGCCGGAGGGTGGCCGCTCTTCGAATCGTAGTCTCCTAGTTTCTCGGAGATTCGATTAGCCGGTGTGCTTCTATCGAGACGGCCGCACAGTGGCGTTGAGAAGCCCGTTCTCCCGACAATAACACTATATGTATAGGTACACGTATCCGTTGAAAATGTACAGTCCAACTTTCAAGGATTTCTCATCCCCTAAATTTAATCACGGACACCGATAAGAAAGTCTCGCGTTTAAAAGCGACAAAGCTGAAAATTGGGAACCGGTTCGAACCATAACGTGAATGTACATAAAGAGTCCGAGATAGTTGCAAAGATGCGGCCAGGGCTCGGAACTCTGAGACCAATCCAGGTTTCTTCTGGCTGTTGAAGTTCCCGTGTGTCTGGCGAACTGGGGCGCCGTTTGATCAGCCCTTAATATCCACGACAGGATATCCCCGGGTCCCTCCGAAAACCGTGCCGTCCCGGAACTAGTTTCGCAGTCTCTCGATTCTCCGCGTTCAATTTTCAGCAACTCGGAAAGTCATAACGTAGGATCCTAACGTCGGTATTTACACGGCGAACGCGGCGCAGCGCCGGACAAGCGTAACTTCGAGCGTGTTCCCCGGGAAATGCGGTGTGGAAGTAGTGAACAGTAACGGTGCGACAGAGTACGACGGTAGAAGTACTTCGGGCTACGTGGCCGCGACGATAAGTATTAATTATGTCTGCCGTTAGAGGCAACCGTGCGCGCCAATCCCGTTTATATCCCGCCGCTATCATTTTGCATTCTGCAGTACCCAAGGCGATCCTGATTTTTGATTGTTTCAAACTTTCGCCAAAATCTGAATAAAAGTCAAGAATTTCGAAATTTCGGATTAAACGGCTTTTCAGTTTATTTAGATCAAAACGAATTATAATCTACGCACCTCGAAAGCACGACAACGAATTCTGCCACGTTGAAATTCTTCAATAATCGCGTCACGAGCTGCACTAGTAGGAGCCGATGAGTCCTCAGCGATTAACGAGAGAGAGAGAGAGTGAGTGAGCCACCCCGGACTTTTTTCGCGATCAGAGGGGTGGCTCGTTATTAAAAAGACGGACGGACGGAGGCATTCCTCTTCGTCGTGGATCACGGACAGACAGAAACGTCGGGAACACGTCGTTGTCGATGGCAGATTCGTTTTCTTCCGGCGGGCCGGGTTTTCCAAGAGAGACCCGACCCGACGCGGCGCGGCGCGGGGCGACGTGTTCCATCGGATGCAGATTTAATGCCGCGCATGACGGCCAACTGATAGGCAACCATTGAATACCGGGGCTTATATCTGGCTGGACGGCGATACTTTATGCGGCGTTATTGAAATATCGTCGCGGGGAGAATTATTGCCGGCCACCCTCTGCCCCCACCCGCGCTCCCCTGTTTTTCGCGCCACCGGTTTCGCTAATACCGGGCGTTCTGCGGATTCTTGGCGCACGCGAGCACGTAGAACGCCCGCAAAAAGGCGGGCAGTAAATTGTACGTGTCGTTAGATTCTAGTTTCTGCCTCCCACCCTCGAAACAGTATATCGTCGTTCTTGCTCCCCCGTTTCAACCGTTCTTCAACCCTGAACACCCTGAGAATCCATGATCCGATTAGAGTCTAAACACGAAGAACTCGGGGAAGATATTTAGCAGATTATTAAATAATGGTGGCTTGTTTTAATGGTAGTGGGTCGAACAAGCTCGATCCGGACCAAGCGTACCGTTCCGAAAATTAGCGAGTGCCCGACGAAATTGGGCGAGTTTTATTCTGGTGCGGTTCTCGAGGAATTCATCGGCGTCCAGGCGATTAACTAAAACGCGGAATAAGTTCAATGGATCGAAACGGCGCTCGGTCGATCATGGCTCGGTAGCGTAACGAGGTCAGAGTTCTAATATCCTGTTGGTGAGAGCCGAAGCCGAGAAAAAAGTCCGCTCAATTTCGAAAGTGACACTCTCGCCGCGGGTACCAGCGCTCAGAAAAATTGGGAGCCCGGCGTCATTTATGATATTGAAATTCCAATGGGCTCCTCGTAATTGTCCCGCCGCCGTCGTCGCCGCCCCGCTATCATTCAATTTCCGTTGGCGATGTAGAAAACCCGCGAGCCCGACTCGGCACGGTCTCTCTTTCTCTCTCTCTCTCTCTCCCTACCACGTGCCATCGGGTAACCCGCCGGTAACGTCTGTCACGGGGCTGCTTTCTTTGTGAGACGAGAAGAAATTGCTTTCCCCTGGCGAGCGCCGGGTTCATTCTCCTGAAACGCGACAAGGAAACAGCCTTGTTTCGCTGGAAATATCTTTTTTGTGGATTACGCGGCTCAGGGGCTGCCGTTGATGGACCGTCCGACTATAATCTCGGCAACTCGTGATTAACTTTTGCTCTAGAGTGATTATATTGCATCGTGGTCCGTCGAATCGGCCGCGGGACTTCCGACTTTTGTAGCGCAATTCTGGCAAATCGGGAAGAAACTTGTCGGAGATGTACTAGAAATTGTCCTAATGGAATTATACCAGTCGATGGGTACCTCGATGTCTCGGGTTTTAAGCGACCGCTGGGATTTTTTCCTCATCATCAATTATTTCTGAATTGTACCACGTAACCAACCACGAGAGACAAAGTACACCGAAAGAAGACAGCCATTTTGTCGTTCGGATCTCCTCGCAAGCGCCATTTGTCCTCGCAGCTTAAAACGCCGGTTAAAACAGTCCGTTCGCCGCGTAGGGACCGCCGTTTAATTTTCCGCGACGTTATCAGCGTCTCCGTGTATTTGCCAAAGGAATCGCAACGCCGCGTGCAATAGATTTGCGACTATGAAAGAACAAATTCGCCGCATTTAGGGATAATGTATCGCTACTTGCCGGGCCATTTCCTACTGCGAGTAAATAACGCGACGACGGCGCTCTTTATCACGGATGATGAAATTAAATTCTTTTGTCGTTGCTCGAGCCAGATATATGGTTCGATGGTCAGGAGTCGGCGGATGCTCTTTATCTGGTCTTGATTAATGGACAGTACCAGCTCGCTCTATCTAAGAGTTACACGTTCTCCGCCGTGCATATCTCGCGCGTTACCTTTTCTTCTCCAAGTCTTCCCGGTCTCGCCGGGCGAAATTTTTCATTCGTTTTTCCTAATTAACGCTCGTTTCTTTTTTCCAGCGACGAAAGTCAAACGCCACGATTATCCGGATGATAAACTGCGGAACAGAATTTTATTATTTTTCGACAGCCAATGGAGAACACTGTATAAAATATCTCATCCCTGAACTTCTCGCTCGCGCACACAGAAACACACACACCATTCTCGCACGCCCCATTATCCGGGTTTTATCTTTTCTTTTCTGCTCCACTTCCCTTAGCCATTTTCATGCTTCCTCACTTTTCCCGCCGCTGGCTGTGTCCTCAACCCTTGCACCCACCTCCTCTCCCTAACTATATACATTCTAGTACCATATGTTCGAACATTCTCCATCCATCCTCAAGCAACTCGCAGCTCCTTCCTTCACCCCCCCCCCCCCCCTCAATATCTATTCCATCTTTCCCGCTTCTTTCCCCACGCTATCGAACTTCGAGTATTCCCCACCCCATACTCCTCAAACAAGCGAATTCGAAAAGGCGAGTCTGGAATTGTAGAACCACGTATTTTTATCACCCGGATTATTCCGAATTTTCGCTTTTCTAGATTTTTTACAGAACCACGTTCGCAGATAAATGGAGCGTTAAAATTCGTTGCGCATACGTTACAGGCTACGAGTGGGCTGGCTAAATAATTAATAGCTTTTGACAGAGATCGAAACCCAATTTTTTTTTTTTAGTATAAACAGAGGTATAAAACCATTTTGTTGCGCAATTTCATACGCGATGTATGAATTGTACCGTTCTGAAGAGAAATTGTTGATTTCGCGCAAGGACTATGAGAACGACGTCGTCGGCAAACGGTTAATAAGTCAGGTGAACAGGGCGGGTTGATTGAGCGACGTATTCCCCTGATTATACAAGGCAGGCCGAGCAAAGTCTGCCGGTCGTCGCATCGCGTCGGCTCGCAGCGGATTTCGAGCGGGCCAGAATCGGGCGTTGGTGGCAAAACCGCGCGTTAATTCTCCGCAATTTCGGGAGTCCTTTCAGCCGACGCGAACCGACGCGACGCGACGCGTCGCCTATACCAGCTCCCCGTCGCGCAAACATTGGTCGAATCGCTCCACATCGTTAACGACGCCGCAACGGGCTCTGCGCGAGTTTGCTCCCAGGCATCCGCGGAGATGATCGCGCGCCGGATAATGGCCGGGGCCGCGTTAGCCAGTAATCAAACGGTCATCGATGACTCGCGTATTAATTAATTCCCGGCACGGCGCGACGTAACAATAGCCTAATTCGAATGTTACGCCGTCGCCGGACAATCGGTCGGCTCCGACCTGTGTCGAGCCCGCTGGAAAATCGGTCTCGTTGTTTATGCGTCAGTAGCTTCGGCCGTTCGATACTCACGGACGCGAATCATGCGACGTTTCTTATCGTTAAACCGAGCGAGCAATTTTTCATTTTTCTGTGCACAGATTGGCTTCGAAAAACTTCGGACATTCGCGTTATCCGGTTCAACGAATTCGCAGCTCGAGAACGGAATTCGAGGAAACGAGATCGCGATTCAATTAAACGACAATGAAAGATGCAGTTTACTGGCAACACGGTCGAACCGCCCCCCTGCACGGCCCCCATGGTCGAACATTTTCCGAAACCCCATAGAGACACTCGGTCGCGGGGGCCATTTGATGCCAGCTGCCGCTGTGGATATTGGATAAAAGTTCCTCGGTCCCGCGGAGAAAATAATTTCACGAGGCCGGTCTCCCGCCTCCGTTGCACCCTCTTGCACCCTCTTTCAACTCTTCGCACCTCGTCCAACCCCCACGGGGCTGGAGAACGCGTTTTCCCCGCTGTTACCCGGGAAAGAAAGTTGCCCGACGCCCCCTTTCGGATTTCCTCGAGTTGTCGTGTTTCTCTGTAGACAAAACGGCCCGCGACGCCACCTGGCACTTAACATATATGGAAAAATACCGTTCAACCCCCGCCAATCTCTAAACTTATCTCTGAACCCCCTGCGCCGATTAACCGGCGGAAACGATCTTGCCAACTTTCTGTCTACTTCCGTTTCTTTCTTTGTTTTGCTTATTCGTGCAATTATTTGCGATCTTTGCGTGTCTGTGTGTGTATGTGTGTTTTACAGTATACACAGCTATATTTGCAAGGTACGTAGTCTTAGCGAGCAAAAATTTGATAATCCGTTAATTCACTAATATTCTCTTCTATTCGTACTATTTAATTTTCACGTAAATATATAAAATCCACAATCTAATAATGAGAACAGGCGTCATAATTTCCATCCGGCACCGAGCAGTGACGAATTTCACGAAACTATTAAAATATCGAATAATAAATTGTACAAAGCAGAGAACGAGGTATAAACGAAAATCAGCTAGACAGCGGTGGTGGAATAGTGTTCGCGGCCTGCTATAATCAGCCCGCGAATTCCGACGGTGGATAGAGAGAGGGTGGCCCGGAAGGAAAACTATTCGGGAGAAGCGCGTATGGAATATTTGAATTTAGATTGGAATATTTAAATTAACGAATTCGAATCAAGTTTAGCAGTTTTAGCCGAAGCCGTGGGGAGAAACCGGCGATACTGACCCCGAGCGCAAAAATGGCCCTTTGGTAACCGAGTTACCGTGCCCGGAACGACTTTACTCTCGCTGCTGCTCTCCGCCGTCGAATCGTTACGCGTTGCGTTGCATCGTTGAAAGTTCATTTTCCACTGGCACGGTTGAGCATCGAGTGCGAGAAGTTTGATAAAAGCGGTGAACGCGCGAGGTAGCCCGCCCCGGCCCAGGCTCCTATGTAAATTTTTCGAACTGAGACGCGGTGATGATAGAATATGTGGGACTATAACACGTATCGCGGACCCGAAAATTAATTCACCACTAAATTCTCGATTCTAGAAAAGTTATTCGAACTCGCGACAGTTTCGTGAATATTAAATCGTACACCTAAATAAACCTGCATTCGAAAATATTGCAAATCGTTGTATCATGTCATTTCGGGAATAAGACATAATTTGTTACGCTAAGATTTGTTTGTCAGCAGGTGATACGCGAATAAAACGATTGGAGAAGGACAACAGAGCGGACGCGCGGATAAAAGGCAATCCCATCGATTTTTTTTTGAATAAGACAATTAGCCCGAGAACAGAAAGCAAAACGAGATAAAGCAGAGAAGGAAAAATGGAGGAGAGCAACGAGACGCGCAAGCGCACGCTTTGTGTGCGAGTGGATAAGAAGGCATTGCCCATTAAAATGCAGCGTGCTCGTCTGCAATCAGACCGGTACAGGCTCCTAACTAGCTACGGATTCGACGGGAGCGAAGGGTACGAACCGGAGTCAAAATAAATCAACACTCATTAGAACCTGATTAAAAATATTGTCCCGCTTTTCAACCATTCGTTTCTCACGATTTGTAGATTACATAGTATCGTGGTCTTTCTTAAAATTCTGTAAAAAATCACTAAAATCCTCTCAGATGCACAGTATAAGATTAGAAATCTATATGTTCAAAACAGAGAAAGGAAACGTCACAATTGCAATCGTCTAGCAATATTTTATAAAAAATTGTATAGAAATTTTTTTTTAGTTTCCTAAGTAGTTTCAATAGTATTCAAATTGTATTCCCACATTTATGTGTTATTTTCAACTTAATAAAATGATTAAAGAATCCTGTTTGACTCGTAAAGCATCGGGTATCGAGCCGATTGTACAGGATTGAACAAACAAACGAAGGTGCAGTCGCGACTGTTCCTAGCCAGTCCGCGGGGGTTCGAATGCCGAGCACGTGCCTTTGTTACGAGATAATACCACTTCCGAATTTATACCTAAACTCCTAGCTAGTCCCGGGGACTTGAAATTCGCGTTGCTAATTAACGAGCCGAACAGGTCGTAGCGCCCGGGAAATAAACAATGGTAAACGTTGACATTAAAAGAGCGTCGCCAGCGGTGTTGCTGCTGCTGCCGTTCGGTCCCGGACCACGTTGGAATACAAAAATAACGCTGAACGAAAACGCCGCTCTGTCCCGGGGAAAAACGCGTCCACCGATTCCGATGGAGATTTATTTAAATTGAAAACGGGAAATAGAAACGGAAATATAGGGAACCGACGGAAAATAATCCTGGCCGGCTTCCGACAATGTTTTACCGTCTATTAACTTCTCGATTTTCGAGCTTTCTCTCCTCCGAGGCAACGCTCTTCGTTCGCCAATAATTTTCGGGACTTTAAAGCGTCCAAATTATCCTGCTCCGATCACATTAATTTATTTCGACACAGAAGTCATAAGAATAGAACAATTACCAGTGTTCCTATACAGAGTGAAGTAGAACATCGATTTTTAAAAAACGAATGAGAGGCATATAGAAAACAATTGGAACACATTTTTTTCAATAATTTTTGGTCACCAAGATTAAAAATGAAAAATTTGTCTTGTTCCCGAGGTTTCAATTATTCCTCATTTATACTGGTAGAAATCTGTTGGAAATGGGTGTCTAAATACAGTAAATGCTCATTCCTAGTCTAAACGCTGTGTTTGGCACGGACAAATACGGTGGAGGGACATGCTTTTTGATTTATGACTGCGCTCAGATGTCTATCGCGCCGACCGCGCCGAGCGAAACTTCAATGGAGAGCCGAACATACGAATCGCATGACCGAAGCGTGTCGCCGTCGCCAGCACAGTTTAAAGACCCGCGTGTTCTCACAATGCAATGCCAATTAAAAATGCTTTATTTTTCATTATTTTTTTATGGGACTTTCACTGGCTTGTTTCTGGCATTTTTCTGATTAGAACAAGACCAAACACGATATAATTTGGCCCATTTTACTCTACATGTGAACTGTGCCGGCGACGTCGACTGTTCGCGTCTGCTTCTTTCCAATACGCTGTTCGTCGTTGCCTTCGAAACTTTCATCGTCGATAAAACCACTTAATTCAGTTCAAATTATATCGTGTTTGGTGTCATTTTAATCAGAAAAATGCCAGAAATAAGGTAGTGAAAGTCCCATAAACAAATAATGAAAATTAAGAGATTTGTAAAATCGATTGATGGTGTCAATGTGTCGCCGCCCTGCGAAGTGGCGCGACGTTGACAGCCGGTGGAGTGAGTAGGCACTGGACAGGGATCGTAGTAAAGACCCAGGACAGGGATCGCGCGATTACTGTAACTTATATACGAAAGTATACTTTGAATATCGATTTATTAAGAGCGCGGAAGGACGTCTTCACTCTACCAAAAACGGACTGGAAGTGAAGGAAGAAAAGAACGTTGCAAGGCAATAGAGAAATCTGTTGCTCACTTGAAACTACGGAAAAACCAAAGACTGCATCGTTTATTACCCTGACCCTTAGGTACGAGAAATACCAGGCCTACGGGGTCCGATGACATCTGGGGTTCTGTTATTTTAGAGAAGAGAAAGTTCCAGTGTTTCTCATTTAATCTAAATTCATTTTTGCAAACAGGCAGTTGCACTAATATTGCTAATAATCCAACAAAATCCGTAAAAATCTAGTATTCTATTAACTAAATACTTTACCATTTTTGATCAACCAGAAAACCTGGCTGCAGAGATTGCTTTAAGATAAAATACCACGGAACCACGCTATCCAAACGAGATAATAAAAATCATGGCAGGGAGGGGGGTGGATGTCGCGGACGACATCGCAGAAAATGGATACAACGTGAAAGGGTCCGTGGCGAGGGCGTTCGTCTATCCTTTCAGTGACAAAAGCTCAAAGGGTCGGAATATTGAGATAGCTCATGGTAATTCGAATGCTGATTGAAATAAAAGGTCACCGGGAATCGGGACAAAACGAATCCCCGCGTTATATATGACGTATGGTGGTTAATGGAAGCTAGCAGGGTGGCGGCCGGAGAAAGGAGGGTAGGAGAGACGTACCAAAAGAGCGATAGAAAGAGATAAAGAGAGAGAGAGAGAGAGAGAGAGAGAGAGAGAGAGAGAGAGAGAGAGAGAGAGAGAGAGAGTGAGAGTACGGTGAAGGGACGGAAGAGAAGACTCGATTACACGTCACCGGCAGCCCAGGGCCTATTGGGTCGCAATCGGTTTTTCATTACCGAAAGCTTCATCGGCTTTATACCGAATTGTACATTCGGCCGGACCCTCGTGAAACTCATCAAGATCGTACGTCCTTTCGGAACAACGATCCGCGACCTTCTGGTCACCGTTTCTGGCCATTGTTTCACTTTAATGGAACTGGAAACGGTGCGCATGAAATATGAGAACCGGCCCCCAATCCTTCGGGCGAAAGAAAATTGGAGGATCAGCGAAATCTGCTTGACGAGAATTGTTTTCAAGCTGAACTTCGCTTTCGCGACGAGTACTGCAGACAAAGTACTAATTTGTTGCTGGTAAAAGGGATTCCGTACATATTAGGAAAATGAGCAACTACAATTTGTAACAGAATTATTTCACGAAGTTAATAAAGAAAGAATCAAGTATATAATACTTGATCCCTGTCTTTTGCGATCGGCGTAGAAAGTTGTTGCGCGAAGAAAATATCTCTGAGCGTACTTGTCAGTCAGTTTTATTCTCGTTGTACACGATATTTGAACGAAATAGGATTACGGGGATGTTGTTGTTGGCAAAGACGAAGTTTAGGCTTCTTGTTGGAAGCTCTTCAACCTGTTGCACGAGATGAACATTGGCAGTTGCTGGGTTTTATTGGTTCTTTTGACTTCCTAGACAAGTATGACAACGATCGATGCAGAACATGGTCTTTTTGTTTATTCCTCTGGTCACCCGCTGCGTCGGTAGACGAAGGATACAATATGATAGGGTACATTATTGACTGTCAAGAGAAAGTGAATATCATATATTCATCGTATTCATTTTGCATCGTATCTTTATGAAAAAAGAAATATTCTGCATTAAATCCACATGGCAGGAAGTAAATAAAAAATTGATTTCAACTGTTAATTATCTTGATACGATAAAAGTAATGTAACAGCAGTATTATATTTTTCTAAAATTTCTACCGAATTGTATTTCATCTGCAACGCGAGTAGAATGGGACTAGAAATAGTCAAACAGGTAGAATGGGACAAGCTATGGTCAGACAAGTGAATTGAAAGTAGAATAAGACAGACATGCAGACCAGCTCGACAGTAGAGCCTCTATCCTGTGCTACTCATATCAAGTAAGTAAGGATACAGGTCTGTGATGAGGATTAGGGATGGACCTCATTTTTCGACTATGAAATTTTGGGTACACTGCCCCCCCAATATTGTTGCATTTCATGAAAAAATGACATATCTAAAATTTTAGATCAATCGGACATCGGGAAGACGCGGCACATCGAACGCGTGGGATCGGGATCGCCCAGAAAAATACCACATTTAGATTAGAAAAACCGGAATGGTTCTGTGGAAGGGCGCCGATCGGCTACCAATAAGGAGGCCCGGGTTCGATTCCGGCCGGCGGTGTCTCCCCCCCATTATTCCGAAAAATTTTTCGTTCGCAAGTAATTGTAACACAGATGAGGTATAAGAGTAGACCAATCACCATATGGGGTTTCGTGTCTCGCACAATAACAACTGGTTTTCTTACGCCTTTTACGCTGACAATCGATAAATGTTGGAACTAGATCCACGAAGACGATCAAATACAAATGGTTAACGAATTGTGTCTGTAATGCTATGACTATCGACGAAGTATAATGACGGTGTCATGACTCAGAGCTCCCCGAAGACTAGACAAAAAACCCATAAAATGCAATATCTAATCTGTACCCGTCGTTTAAGACACGAACAATTATATATGTACCTCATAAGGGGCACTTCGTCTTAGAAAGAAATATTAGATCGAGTTGAACAATCGAAAAAACGCGATCTGCAGCTTTGACAAAATCCACACGAATTTAGGAGAAATTTCTGGATCTTAGAATGTATTCCCGTGGGAATTTTTAAACAATTGGAGACTCAAATTAAAGATAGTGGACGGTACTTTATCATAGGGGCGCTTCAATTTAAATCGAACACGAAAGCACATGGAAAAAGCAATAGAATCCTATCGTCAGCTCAAACAATATTGACTCGATAACATTTTTTAACAATGAAATAGAATCATAATGTTTAAAAGAAAAAGTTCGAAATCATGGCGAAGAATTGCTTAATTTTCGCAGCCATTAGCTCGATGTGATTATCGATTTTTAATATTTTATAGAGTAATTGATCTTTGTGTAAGAAAATATTATAAATCGAGAATCACAACGATTGTCCGTGTCTCACCACGTGGAGGTTGCCAAATGGGTTGTAAAATGCAACATATATATTTACAAAAATATGATTATTAGTTAATTGTTATAGTGAAAATATTACATTTTGCTACTATTATGATCAATATTTTCATACAATAAGAACATTTAGTCATAATCAAAAGTCTTTCCTTCAAATATTCCCATTCCTGTAAAATTTCCTGTTTTTTGTAATTTCAATGTTAATGTGCCACGTCTTCCCCTTATCCCACTAACTTTCTGTATTACAGAAACTATTTTCATACCCAATGGCACACTTGTAGGGGGCGGCGTTAAAAAAAATCTCACAAAAATATTTTTAGCAGGAATAGCTAAGCTCCATCCTAATGAGGATTTCTTCCAAAATGATACAAGTGGCGTCGCGATCATGATACAAGTGGCGTACGATGCGACCAAGTCGGTAGATGATCGGAACTAATAGCACAAACACAAACGATACCTCATCTGCGCCTGCACCACAGACTTAGGATCAGTACAGACATTGCAAGCAATGCATTTTTCTGTCCATGGTTCTGAATTACCGACTCTGTAGAAAATGCTCCTGTACAATAGCGGACTCTATCGAAATGGAGCGGTCAGCTAATGAACTACATGGCGTTGCAACACAAACGGTGTGTATCCGAGAATGCTAATTTTACAACGTTGTCAGCTTTAAAAGTGCAATGTTGCCGCATTATATTCACACAAAAACCGTCGATGCTCGCATCGAAAGCGTTTGAGCGATCCTTTCCTGCTTGTCGGAGCTGTCAAAATTCTTCGTAAATACAGTAAATGCTCGATCCCTGTCCAAAAGCTGTGTTTTACACGGACAGAGATCGTATAGGGACATGCTTTTTGATTTATGACTGCGCTCAGATATCTATCGCGCCGACCGCGCTGAGCGAAACTTCAATAGAGAGCCGAACATAGAGAAGGACAGAATGAAATACGGATCGCATTACCGAAGTGTGTCGCCGTCGCCAGCACAGTTTAAAAGCCCGACTGTGCGCGTCTCTTTCTTTCCAATACGCTGTTCGTCGTTGCCTTCGAAACTTTCATCGTCGATAAAACCATTTAATACAGTTCAAATTATATCGTGTTTGGTGTCATTTTAATCAGAAAAATGCCAGAAATAAGGTAGTGAAAGTCCCATTAAAAAATAATGAAAATTAAGAGATTTGTAAAATCGTTTCCTCGAGTCAATGTAGTGGTGTTCACACCGATATAACCGAGCCGAGATCAATCGTCGCCGCCCTGCGAAGCGGCGCGGAGTTGACAGCCGTTGGAGTGAGTAGGCACTGGACAGGGATCGTAGAAGAGACCCAGGACAGGGATCGAGCATTTACTGTATATCGAGTTTGGTTTCCTTTTAACCTGTGAAAAATCTCACAAATCTGTTGATGAAACTTTGGTACACACAGAACTGAAAATTAAGAAATTGCAATGTCTTTTTTAATGATCACTCTTGGACTCTCGGAATAGTTCGAGTGAATTCTGATCACTGTCGGGATAGTGGAAGCAAATTCCACACTGCGTCTTTGAAGTTATTTTATTTACATTGAGGTCCTCGGTCGCCGAGGAGTGTAAGTACATAATACTGTCGGGTCGGGTACATATATCGGTGTGAGATCACTTCTAGTCAAATAACAGAACTTCTTTATTTTTCATTACTTTTTAAACGACTTTCACTAACGTATTTGGTGCATTTTTTAAATGAAAATAATACCAAATATGGTGTGATTCCGATGACATTTGCTTGTGTAATGAACGACGAAAGATTCGGACGCAAACAAGGACAGTGTCGGGTAAAGAAAGAGACGTGGAGAGTCATTTTTTTTAAGATTCCCACTTCGACTGCTTGGTCTTCGCCTCATCGCACAATGCGTTGATGAGGGAATGATGTTTCGGGCAATGGTTGAGAATAAAATAAAATCATGTTACACGCATTTTTTAAATAACGTCATGTTGCAAGAAATTTTCATATACTATAGTCATATAAAACTATTTTTTTTTAGATATCTTCTACGTAATACTGCCTCCAAACAGCGTTATATGGGTAGGAGCCGTCGAAAGTTAATTTAATTAGTTAATATTTTTGTCACGTTACTACCTCTACTTTGATCATTTCAGTCAATGTTGCCGAACATTACAAGTGGTATTATCGGATAAATCGGTAACAAAATTAATTTTCTCAATAAATCTCAATAAGAACGATTGAATTTTTTCATTGGCAGAATCTTTTTTGTTTAAGAATCATTCATAAATAATGCAATAATTTTCAAATTCATTTTAAATTCTGATATTTTTTTAGAATGTTGCGTAGTAATTACTCTCACTTTTCCTACATCTATAAGCTATCGATTATATAACAATAATGATTATAATGCTGAACACTAAGGAAAATAAGGCAATAAGAGATTGATAGTTCCACGTTCTTAGTTCCATCACCGACGAGAAAATCTCGCCGCCACGACTCGTTACCGGCCGATCTTGGACCCGTTGGACCCACTCGCCTATGTCGCTGAATAACACAGGGGCGATGGTAGATTTTATAACCGATTGAAAATACTACTCATAGAAATAGCATTAGGAGTATGGATGTGTAAATGCAAATATGCATATATACAAGTAAAATACTTTATAATTTATGTTAATGATCCAAAAATTGAAGATTAAACTACTGAAGAATTGTCAAAAACATAGTCGATGACATAACGTTTATTATAGAGAAAATGCTACACCGTTTTTTCTTTGGGATAATGTATGAAAGTGCATCGTTTCGTAGAGCACATAATGATTATCAGTCACTCAATTACAACTTTACAGCACGAGTGTAAAAAAATTTTACATGTTCTTTGTTTTCCATTTTTTTTTTTTTGTTGTTCTTACAGTATTAGTTTCTGTCGAGGTACATAGGATAACTTACGTGCAATAGTGTACGAAAAATCTGCATGTTAAATTACATTTACAATAATAAATCGATTACAATTGAAACCTATAGGTCAATTCGTACCGATACCAAAACTGTCGTGTCTGCATATCACACAATCGCATACTACATAGTCATAACAGTAAAGCAAATTGTTTTGCAGATATTTTCCTCTGCAGAAACGTGTGTGTTGTGTTTGTGTGTGTGTGTGTGTGTGTGTGTGTGACTTTAGTTTGATAAACGTTCGTTTGCATTTTTTTCTTTTAATATCCACAATTAAACCCAGTTAAAAAGACAATATCTTCAATTAGCTCGTTTCGCGAATAAGACAAAGAAAAATGTTTAAAAAGAAGGGGCAGAAAAAATTACAAACACACTGGTGATCGTAATGTTACACTCAACATTGGATTATTCTCGGGAGTTTATAATCTTATTATAGTCAACGAAAATATTCGGCTTCGTGTAACTAGAATCATTAATAGCGGTCTGTAGGTTCTTATTTGCAAAATGACAATTTATTATTACGAAATACCTATATACAGTGACGAATGTAACATCTTTCAGGTAAACGGAAAATCTCCTAATAGTTCGTTTTCGTCATTACCAATTCTTATATACATGGCTATGTATATGAAAATCTTGTTCACGTTGTACAACGTAATAATCAGCGCCTTAATTATTCTAGTCATTCATAGAACACTGTATTTGTTTCTATAAAATGAGGTGTGTAATGGAAAGCATTTATTTACACTGTAGCCTCACTTTATCTTATAACTCCGGTCTCGTTAAACCACGCTCCAACAATCCCGTCTGATACTCAGCCGGTTTGAAAACATTTTACTATGCGCCATGCTTTTTTATATTAAAGTTTTTAAATAACTCGGTTTAAAAATATTATGTCAACCTATCCTCTTAATATATCTGTTTTGTTTCATTTTTTTATCAATAGTAACGTGCTTAGCCGGCTTAAGTCGATCTTTCCCGAAAAAGAGATAGTTAATTTTCACGGATAATAAAGTAAAATAATATTTTACATTATTGTAATTGTACATTCGATTGATATTTTCACTAAACCACAAGACTACTGTTCCTTCATAAATTATTAGATACACCTAATGCACTAGTGGCAAAAAAAGAGTTCTTGTACCATGTATGTGGACCACTCTAGCCCTGAAAGTAGCTTCATTGGAGCTATGCACAGAGTCTTCGAAATTATTAGTACACTGCACTCGCAGTTTGTGCACTGACACTGTGAGAGAGACGAAAAAACATTTGACTATTCTGTAGATAGGTCCTCTCGCCTGTGTTCTTCTCATTACGAAATCGTTTGCAATATATTGATATTGCTATTTCCTTCATCTTCCTCGTCGTCTTCCTCCTGTAACACCAAGATTTAATTGGTATAAATATCTAATCAATTTCATTTCTAAAAAAAAAAACAAAAAACTTTACACTTACATACCTCATCGAATCCGAAACAGGTTTCCATCTCTTTCTGCAACTTCGGATCACTCTGCGCGTTTTGAGACGAACCTTTCGAAGACGTTCCCGACTCCAGCTTTAACTCTTCCATTTCGGTATCTTCATCCTCCACTTCGTCTCCTTCTTCCCCTGTACCGGTAACGATGCCGCTTTCTTGACTCAAAGGATCTTGCATTACAAGGTCCCCGTCTTCGCTTGCCACGACAGCCATCTGTAAACAATATAAATTATTATAAATTGTTATCCATCACCTAGGCGACAATTACAAGGTAATGCTCTTGTTACTCGGACTATACAGTCGTGCTCGGTTAAAATAAAATCGGCTTGGATAAATTTGGTCGAGTCACTTCCATTGTTACGAAATAAATAGTCGGTCCTCAAAATATTCACCTGGTCGGTTCCCTGATTGTCCGCCAGTTGAATCACTTCCAACACAACGTACTGCTGACCATCGCTTCCCTCGACCGCCATCATATCTTCCTCGTCCTCCTCTTCCTCCTCGTAACCTTTAAGTTTAGAAGCTAATTCACCTGTTACCATAATACAACACATGGATATTAGTCAATGACCTGAGCGCACAGATCATATCGTAAGTGTCCCTGTGATCGCAATGTTTCCTATGATTTGTTCATCATATATGTGTCAATAATTTTACGCTGTTGGAAATACAATTTAAACGAACGCTACCGAGTTTACCAATCATACACATATAAGTGAATCAAAGCAAGATCAGTCCAATCTTGATTCTGACCTGTCATCACCTCGACCCTTTGCCCGTCAATGATCTGAATCTTTTTCTGTCTGCCCATCTTCAACGCCTGTTGCTTCTCTTGCAGAGACGATTCAGGGTCGTGAACAGCCATGTGACGAATAAGATTTCCTTTGTGCCTGAAGTAGAAATTTACATTATGCAGATCGTATTTCTTTTCATTATTGCCGTTTATAACTAGGTTTACAGAACCTCAAATAGGAGAGCCTGTATATAATTTTTAAAAAATGGCTTGCTTTTAGTGTTCGGTAAATCTAGCATTGAAGGAATAATGTAATTTTTGAGATAGGACATACCTGAACGGCCGTTCACACTCAGGGCATTGGTGAGTTTTCTCTTGCGGTGGCGGAGGAACGTAAGTAGGATTATGGTAAAGGTTGCAATGCCGCTTGAGTAGTTGCTTTTGTCTAAATGATTGAAAACAATGATCACACTGATAAGGTTTCTGATCCGTATGTATCAACATGTGACTTTCAAGATGTCGCGCAGATATTGATGCATATGGGCACAAATCACATTTGTAGCATTTTTCTCCTTCATGAGTTTTACTGTGCAGTTTATAGCTATATCTACAAAACCAAAAAATATGAAGTGCCTCATATTTACTAGGCAAAATAATATGATGTCGTTTCGTATTTGCGTAGAGCACGTCTTGCACGCGTACCTGTCTGGGAATGTTTTTCCGCAGCGCTTACATTTCAAAGGTTTGTCTGAGGTATGCAATTTTTGTACATGAATCCTGAGATCTGTTTTGCGGCCGCATGTTGTCGGGCACAGTTCACATTGAAATACTGGTTTGTCGCCAACTAAAAATAAACAATGTTATTGCAAACATTACTGAAACTCTCCTAGCGAAACAACAAGTATATTGGTATATATTTAAAATTTCAACATACCGTTGTGTATAAGTTTATGAGCTTTTAAACTGTTAGACTGAGTAAACCTCGCCTGACAAAAGTCACACTCGTATGGCTTTTCTCCAGTGTGTATTCGTAAATGTCGTTTGAGCTTAAATGTATCAGGGCTAGCATATGTACAATGCGGACACTAAAAGTACAGAATGGATGACAATGGTGGCTATGTGTCACGAATCGATGCATCTAAATAGGATAAAAAATTCAACGAAATAACATCTCAATGTACCTGATATGGTCGCTCCCCTGTGTGACACCTAATGTGACGTTTCAATTTGGATAGTTCAACGGACGCGTAATCGCATTCGTGGCATTTATGTGGTTTTTCATGCGTGTGCCTATATCGAACATGTCTAACAAGTTCACCTACAAATAAAAACTAACAATGATCACCATGCTTTTATGTTCCGGTATTTCGTCGTAACAAATTAAATCCTCTTGTTCATAGAAAAGAAAATAATCATTATGTAAAATTCTAGAGCGACACGGAGAAGTACTCACCGGAAGTCGTGAACGCACTGTCGCAAAATTTACAATGGTGAGGTTTGGTCCCAGTGTGTGTATTCACATGGTTCTGAAGCGAAGCTAATGTCTTAAATCCTCTCTCACAAACGCTACATTTATGTGGTCTCTCTTCCGAGTGCGACTTCATGTGTCTTGATAATAGATACCTGCATAACAAATATAAATTATTTTCTTACTGAACGGAACACTGAAGAAAATTTAAAAAGTAGAGGTGTGCGAGAAACTGAAAATGAATCCCAATATATTCGAGAACCCATCCCGATTCCGAATAAAATTCTCGACCCGACATTTTCGAGTTCTCGCGTGCCTCTAAACAAGACCTGTACACACCGTTTCGGACTTGTGTAATTACAGTAATTACACATATGAGCTTGAGTAACTGTTTGGGACTTCTTGGGTAGGAACTTGATAATTTTAGTTTTATCATCTTCTGCCTCCGACTCAACAGGAGGTTCATTGTCTTCATTGTCTTCGAAATCATAGACAGTGAGATCTTGTTCACCCTCTGCTTCTTCGCCTTCTGTCCCCTCTCTCTCCACCGGCCGACTTTCTTTCTCTTCGGAGTCTGGTTGTTGGACTATCAGCACGTAACTGACTTCTCCAGGATTGGTGTCTGATGGAACAATTGTTACTGTTTGATACGCGTCTCCAGAGTTAATGACAACTTGATTGTTTCCATTGGTAGCCACCTGTCCCTGTCAATTGGATGAAATTATTAGTGCATCGAATTATTAAAGTAACAACGAGACAGATCATCTTTACTCACATCTTCATCTCCGTCGACATTCTCAAGTTCCTCGATTTCCTGGTACTGTTCTTCCTGTGAACCATCTCCTTCAGTCTGTACATCAGCTTCCTCTACCTCTTGAATCTGCACTTGCGTCATCACAGGTGTCTCATCGCTGTTCGCCTGATAGTAATATTGACCAGTTTGGTCAACAAAATATGTCCCACCTTCCTCTCCACCCGACAGTCCCTCCACTTGTTGCACTACAATACAATATGTTAATAGCAATTGTGTTCTCATATAAGTGTACAAGGATGATCATGAATCGAATATTAAATACTAACATTGCACATGCTGCAATTGCTCCCCTTGACCTCCTTCTATTTCTTTATTAAATGTCTCCAAGTATGTTTGTATCTCTGTCACAGATTCTTGCCCCTCTTCTAACTTAATCGTTGCTACGTTACTCGTCATGGTAGAATCATTAAATCATGCGATTAGACTGTCTCTCGTTAGTCTGAAACAGTATCAATTTACATATCTATCAGTTTACAGTACAATCAGTCAGGGTATAAATTGTGTAAAATAGTGTTTCAAAGTAATTTGGCCTATCAGATGGCAATATATGTTGTAGTAATATACAGGGTGACTCGTTTGATATAACAAGTTAAATTTATGCCATTGTTGGCTTTTATCCTTTACAGTGGTAGTAATATCAGGCGAGATACCTTGTATAATGAAATTAAATTACAGCAAAACCTACATTTTATTTAGAAGAAATAAATATAAATAAAAATTTCATAATATTAACATGTACTGAAATTTTATGGATGTAAGACTTACAGAGGCTTATATCTGGACCCAAGAATTCCAATCTTTCTAACGGTAGACATTATTTTATGTCATTTAATTTTCATTTCAGAGCAACAATGTTAGACATGATTTTATCTTACACGATAAAATGTACGAGCTTAATATGCATTACTTCTAGGATCCAGATGTAACAATGAACTACATAAAACTTAAGAAAAACAGAACATAAAGTCCATGGCATACAGCTAAGGCAAGGGTACAGATACGATGCTCGAAAGTGATCAGTATTATTAGATTGTGTAATACAAAAGGCAGGATTCCTTAAAGTTTCTTTACCACTACTGTCTTTCCTATTGGATAAGAATAACTTTATGAGATCTTTTATACAATGACATCGATCAAGGAAACAGTCCAAAGATAAGCATGTTGATAAGCAAGTCCTGCGATAAAGTAAAGTATCTTTCATTGACACCGGTGCATAAAACTTCATTGAAAACAACAAACATCCAACAGTAGGAAAATAATGGTAACCGACTAAAAACAATTTGAACTTGAAGGTAACGAGGAAGAGCATCGCTCGTTCGAGTGATCAGCGTGTGTGAGAAATCCGACGTCTCGTATTCCACGACCTGATTCATGAATGAACATCATTGAACATTGCGCGTTCTCGCGTACTCCGCGAAATCATAAGTAAAACGCGAGAACGTGTATTGTACGGACAAGAGAGTACACATGTATAGGCAGAATACGCAAGTGTGATGATATCGTGTTGTTGGAAACTGAAAAGTTGCGAGTCGAGGAACATACGAGACACGTGCGTGTGTTGAGTAGTGACCACGAGAGCCCCCACTGGATTACCAGCGGAATAAAGGCGGCAATGCACGGGGGGGCATATCGCGCGCGTTGCCTGTGTGGAAAATACGGATGAAAATCAATATCTGTCCGAAGAAATAGAAGGCACGAGAGAACCGGGACGGGCGCATTCATGGAAGACCGAGAGCGGGAAAAATAGTTGCGGAGATGGTTGACTAACAGGGGTGGGCCTGGACGATCCATCACCGAAAGATACCAGCATAGGCGTCGAACATTGTGATTATCGTTCCGGGAACGTGACGGGATTGACAGGAGCGACGCACGCTGCTGCCATGGAACGCCATGTAACACGCGAAGCGGGCAATGCGAACGAGGATGACGCCATGGGCGAAATGCGAGATGGACGAGCGCGAGCGCGTGGAAATACGTAGAGGTTCCGGGCTGGCTCCTCGAGGCCGCTAACGAGTCCCTCGTCGGACACCGGGCTCCCCGAAGCCGCGCATTCTGTCGGAAAGCTTTTAAGACAACGCGGGTGCTTTCGATTTCAGGACACAGGGGGCATTAACGACAAAAATTTCAGAAAATTATCACCGTCGGCGCTGTCATCAATATGGAGGACGCGACGGAACGGAATACCGTCCGTTCTGCTACGTGCTTCGGTTAACTCACCGATGTTCCGCTCCCTGTCGCGACCAGTGGCCCCGGGTACTCTCGTTCGTCGCCGAGACTCGTCTTTCCTCACAGGGAAACGTATTTCTACGTTCGCGCCAGGCTCGCGCACCACAACGAAAACCTCGAAATATTCGCCTTGCCTTGTAAACTCACGATCGTTCGTGTGAGGGCGTTGTGTAAGACCCGGAGGGCAATATGGCCGATCGAACTGCGAACGTTCAAATGCTGCGCGTTGACAGCTGCGCGGTGGCGCAGCGTCGCCCGTCGGTGTTTACACCGGACGACCGTCGTTTTAGGTACTTCCGGCCGTTGAATATTCCGTGACCTTACCTGGCCGGAGAGACTCGAACAACCTGGTCGTCTCTGAAATATTTTTAATAACATTTTATTTTATAATCATTTCCATGCCCACCGCGATCACTTTTCAAATGACACTGTTCGAAACATTATTTCAAATAACGTATTATTTTATTTTATAATTTATTACATTTCTTCGTCGAAATTACATCACGCGATCCGATTATTAGGTTTCAATCTGCTTTATACACCGACACCATTTCTTGTATATTATTTTTGAAATTATTGACTTTTGTTAAATTTGGAATGAAGAAGTTTAGGCAACGAGAATCTCGATATAGACGTTATTCGGGCGAATTTTTGTTGTGTACGCATCCGATCGCATCCGGACTGATCGAGGAAAAAAGGGACGCCATGCGAAAAGAGCGGGAAAGTTTCTGCGTTGGGGAAGGGGAAGAAATGAGGGATTTGGGGGGGGGGATCACTGCCCACTTACCAGCGTTCATTCCTTTTTTAACAAAAGATTGCAAATAAGCATACATTTGCGATGAAAGTATTATTGGAATCGGCGTCGGTTCGCAAAGATAACTCGACCTGTCCGGAGGTTGATAATATGTATTGCAATTAAAATATTCAACGATCAATTAAGATTCTTATTTTTAATCGATTTTGATGATGATTAATATTTATGATCGACCATCGACGAATGGTTTCGTTGAATATATTTCTGTTTATATAATGTTTTTCTCGGAATTTCAATCAAATGTATCTGTTTATGTAAGATTCTTACGAAACGGATTTTCTGTTTTGAAATAATTATGGAACAATTATTACATTATTGAAAGGTTCAGGATAATATTTATACTTTCTCTTCGAATGATTGCATAATTTCCTGATAAAGTTGTTGATCTAAAGTAGAAGATATATCAGAAATGATTGACAAATAGTAAATATAGATTTTATTATAGTGACACAATTTATAAAGCAATTACTAAGAAAGTATAAACATATAAATATAGTTATTCATTATTTCTAGCATGTAATACTACAAAGTCTCAGTTTTCGTTTTAATACAATTTTGGTATGACTCACATTAATGTTTATTATCGTGTATATATATGTAACAGAAAAATATAGTTTTATTGAGTTGTCGGAAAAGTTATGACGTATTTTTACAAGAGATTGATACGAAAAATACATCATGACATTTTCGACAACCGAATAGTTATAAAAATCGTACAAACAATATCATGTATTACAGAATACCTTTTTTTTAACAATAGAGAGAGAGAGAGTTGTGTGTGTGTGTGGAATTGGCATATATATAACGCAAATAATTGATGAATAAATCAAATTTCGGAATCGTTACGTTGAAATGATACAAAGTATGAGACAATTTCTGCTAAATATGAGTAGTACGTTGAAACATGTGTAAAACGTTATAAAAATAATTCTATTTAGTTATATATTTTTATAGCAATAATAATACATCCTCCTTCCTGATAAATATATTATACATAAAAATTCCTTAAATAACAGCAACTTACTGCTCCTGAACTAATAAGGATAGAATTAAATAAATTGCGTCATTTTACAAGAAAAATATTCGAAAGCAAAATAACCACAATTAATAAACATAATGTTCGCGACAATAAAAATTTCTATCATGTATAATGTATATAGAGAGAAATCAAACATGTATCTAATTAAATATGGGGGATACGACAGTCTTCATCATCCACAGTTCCATTTTTAATGTCAATCCTTAAAATGTAAACAACCAGCATTGCCATTACAATAGTCACTATTATAGAAAATAATAGTGAGTATTTTAAGAAACTGACGTCGCTTCGAAGTTTTGCGTTACTTTCTTTCAATTGCGCTACCTGCAATTCGTAAATTTGATTACGAATGAAATCCTCCTTTCTTCACTTAAAAAACATTCAATTGCCACTTACATTATGGAAAAGTGTGTCTATCGTTCTGTTTTCGGACATTCCAGACGACAGTATAGAATGGGGTCTTTGTTTATCGTTAATATCAGCGTCTCCATCGCAGCATCCTAATCTATGCTCCTCCTGCTTTATGTCACTCTGCAAAACAATAAATTAACAATCGTCTACTCTTACACTTCTTATAAAATCTTGAGCAGCGTGATCGTTACCTTCCAAATTGCAGCTATTTCTTGAGCAGATGTGTTCGCATCTTTCAACGGAATGCACAGAACTAAAAATCTATCATTGTGCACAAGACTACGTAAATTATATCCGGGTTGCAATACAATGGAAACAACCCTCTTCGTTAGAGGCAATATCACTCCTGAACTTGATCGAACCCTGAACTTTTCGGGGGACGTGATTTTCACCTACAAACAATACTAATAATGCAGGACTATTCACTTACATCGACCGACATTGCCAGAAATGCAGTATCATCTAATACCTTGTAAAACAAAGGTTTGTCCGATGTTGTATTCCTAAGCGTGATTGTTCCAGCTGTTTCATTTCCTGTTTTATAGAACGCGATTGTTTTTGGCTCAATAGACAACACTGTAAATTACCATGAATCGGTATAAAATAAAGATCATAAATAGCAAAGATGTGCGAAGAGCTGAAAATGCTGAGGAATCCTGATATATTTGATATATTCCTGAAATAAAATTCTCGACCCGTCCCGACCCGACATGTTCAGGTCCTCGCATACCTCGCACACCAGGAACTTCAGAAATTTTTTACTCACTCTCCTCTTCGTTCCCTTGTTCGCTAAAATTACTTGGCGATTGCTCCGTCAATGGAGAACCTTCTGCAAAATGTACCTAAAGTTTTAAACGTTTTTTAATAATATATCAACATCGCATATTTGATGAAATCCTATTTATGTACCTTTTTGTTATCGAGTTTACCATTCATTGTAGCATCTATACTATTGTGTACATCCGGTGTAAACTTGAATGTATAATCGTTAGTACCACCCCAAGAGACAAGTATGTCACTCTGATTTACATACTCGTGAATGTTACTCTTTTGAACAAATTTAATTTTTGGAATTGCTTTCGGTGGCAACCACGATTTGATCACTTTGAAGGCAGCCTCCAATATCCATGGCATCTCAAATATGATGATATAGTTTAGAAAATTCGGATAATAGTTTTTACAAAGGCCAGTCAAGTATTCGATGAAGCTCATATCCAAATTCGAGATGCCAGTGTCTGCCATGTCAAAGAAAAGTGATATTTGATCGTCATTGGAAACCCTGAAATGATAAAACAAACAAATGGCATCAACATTTCTTAAGTAATTTTAAATATATTATTAATCCTGTGTTACCTTTCTAATCTCTCGAACCAGTACACTACAACCTTCTTTAATTCTTCGTAATCTTTACCTTTTTTAGTGTACAATTTACATTTAACAACAAACATTACTTTGTCATCTCTGTCCTTGCCATGAATGAAACACAGTCCATCCTCTAGATATTCTTTCTTTACCACATCTTCTGTAAGCTCTGTGATTAAATAATATTGATATAATAACAATTTCAATATCAATGTATGATAGAACCATGGTAATTCCAATCTGAAGCTAAAAAATACTCACCGTTTGCACCAAACTTTTTTCTCCAGATGCAGGTTTCCCATAACATGTTAAGTGTTTCGTCCATATTGTAGTCATTGTGTTCCAAAAATCTTTTCAACCAGGATCTCTTCTCTACTCTGGCAATATCGGCAGGATGAAATCCTGTTGAAATTCCATTTCATCAATGGATAACTTAAATTATATATTTCCATTAACATATTGAATAATTAAATATTTAAGATAAAGTTAAAAAAATATAGAACAATTTACAGTTACGACACTGTCATTGGTGATGTTTTTTTATCGAAAATACAAGGTATATAGGAGAAAAATGATTGACCTTGGCTTATGACACCAAGGATTGGATTTTGCTCTTTTGCTCCAATCGTCCTTCGTTCAATTTAACGAAATGATAAAAATTAGTATACATACCGGGATCGGGCGGGCCCTGTTCCTTCAATTTTTTAAAAAACCTTTCACTCAGTTCCGTGATTAATTCCGGCCTTACTTCCATCATTGGATAACCTGCTGGAAATGATGCTTTGACCGGTAGTGAACTATACAACACGATTGCCAGACGATAATTGTTTATCCAGACACCAGATCTGCGCGTAGAGAGACGCGCATGCTGGTCGGACTTTAGATTGTACAATTTAATTTATGCATTTGCATCCTTCAGTTTGAAGTGCTTTTACTGTTCGCTATTAATCACTATTAATCCATTCAAATTTTGCAACTTCATTCATCATACATAAGGTTAAAAGCAAATTGATCGTCAAAACTCACAATTTGTTTTGCTTTCTTTTGAGCGAAATTTAATGGACATTTTATTGCTGCAACTGCTTCAGTTAATTCCGATTATTCATCAATTAAACTTGAAGATTTTATCGTTGACTGATACGATCGATGGTCGAGTAGTTAATTGTCGATTGCTTGTTTAATACTAGTGGCCAACTACGCTTTTCATGTAAATATATTTAGACGTTTGCAGGCTGTAATGTGTACAGTTATTTATTACAATCTTCCAATCAACTTGCGAAAGTGCCACGTAATCTAATCTATATACCTCGGAAAAATGAGCAAGTTCAATATGTATATATCTTTAGTAACTCGCATTGTTCAACCACTTAACCGATTGTGATAGAGTTGCAAAAAGTACAAAGTTGAGTATACAAAGTTCAATGCGTTACTTGCCATAAGTATGCATTTCGATGGTTGCGAATATCGATAATATTTATTTAAATAAATGCGAGTTCTATTGATGTTATAGATTTGATTTTACATAAGCATACACGTGCATATTATGACCGTCATTCGAATATGCATATATTTATATGCATATTACCGTGCAAATTAATTCTTGAGGAAAAAGAAAAACTGATGTGCTTATGAAAAAAATCTTTGAATACGTTTTAAATATTATTTATAAATTGTCATGGTATATGATAATGATTCGAGTATATGCAATTATAATAAACTATTTCTGTTCGAAGTGTTAGCAATCGATTTCCATGTATTCTTCATTTTGAAAAAGTACAACGCGAATATTTATTAATGAAAATAGATTTAGTTTGCTATAAGAAATATTTAGTATGACACTTCAACGTATCAAGTTTATATTGTTATATAATAAATTATTACAATTGTAATTTTAATCAAATATAAGAGCGCTTCGTAATTATACCGTTATTTCTTGTCTTTACAATGTCTACGATTACTTTTCAAAAGAAATTTAGAAGTGGAACTACCGTTTGGTGTGTAAGATAGGTATATTAAAAAGTTTGTTATATAATTCAGTATTAAAGTTCGTATATATACAACAATCTTATTTCTAAAAAAATCATGAATTCGAAAATAAAATGCTTCGTTAGTTGAGTATTCATCAAGTGCTCACATTTTGTGAACGTAGATCCTAGAAACACTTGATTTATATTATAAATTACGAATATCTAATAGTGACAGTAGTGGTAGTATTATCATCGTTAATGGCCTCCATATTTCGCAATTCATTATTTAAAATTAATTGCATATGATTTTGATAACATTGTTGATTTTAATGCGGATATGTTGAAAAAAACAATTTACGAATAATGAGAATAGAAATTTGGTACCAATCATTAATTATAGTTATTGTACCAATGACATATATATAGAAGAATAGGAAGGGTGTATGCATAAACAAACTAATCTTTTCCAATATACGTGCACACGAAGGCACACTGTATACGATATATAATATACTTAAGCGGGCATTAAAATATACAACTAGTTTCATATCGTATGACAATATGTATATGTATATACAATATTTGACATGTCAAATAATTCACAAATAGTTTTACTTTTCTCTCGTTCTCGCTTCTTCTCTTTCTCACGGTCTCTCTCGCTCACTCGCTCGCTCTCCCTCTCTTGTACACATATATCTTTCTTGTCAACAAATAACAAAGGCTTGAAATATGAAAATTTTAATTTACACAAAACAAAATTCTCAAATACACGCGGCTAACCGTTCATGCACTTTTCTCAACAAGATTTTTACAGTCGGCCCGTGTTAACATAGAATCATACAAAACATTGGGTATTCCCATTCGTATCGACATTCGACATTACTTTCATCAATGATAGTAACGATTGTACTACCTTGATAGAAGAGCACATCTTATTATAGTTCATTACTATTTTCGGTATCATTACAATCGATCTTGATACTTATGTATGTGTGTGTGTGTGTATATATAACCCAGCCTGTTACTACTGTTATCATGAAAAATCATATATATGCATATATATATTCACACACATATTGTAATATACATGGATACATACATATATACATATGTATGTATATATCTATGTTTGTATGTATATATTCTATAAATACATGTGGGGCCATCCCATTTTTAATCTATCATAGTCCACTCTTATATTAATAAAGGCATGCTAAAAATTGAGCAGGCATACTAAGGCATACATTCCTTAGAATGATTTATATCAAGAACCTTCGAGTTTACATACAAATTCTATTAGGAAAGTAATAGGTATATATATTTCAATAATTTGTATATACAATTATATCAAACTGTGAAACAAAATGATCGATATTACATTACTGTATATCGCATGTAGTGCTCCGAGTACGTATCTTAGTGTACCGTGGCAACAATGGCTTGCCTCAAACTATTAACAAGAAGTTTTACTCGAAACATCGCTTTTTGTTTTGCCACAAATTATCTCGACCAATACAGTACTTGTTGCATGTAAAAGCATTCTTCCGTTAAATGCCTTTATTATATTAATTGCAGACTAAGAAAATGGATTAAAATAGGGCAGCTGTGTTGTGAGTATATGTATATTCATTTCAGATTTATAAAACTCTCACATGACGATTAAGTTAGTCACACAAGAGGCTTCGAATTTCAAGAAATTAATCTAGTGGCTGAAGGCATCATTTTGTATAACACAGAATAAGTTTGTATAAAATATTCAGAACACTGTAACATTTAGATGCCATTCAATAATGTACCACTGATTAAGAATTCGATCGTTTAAATCGTCCACTTATGTATAATTGATTTTTACGTGGATTGCGTTATTTCATTTCTGTAACATTACTTTTTTTTCCTTTTTTTTTCTCTCGTTTTTAATCATTTTAGGTCTGTTCCACCAGACATCATAGTATATTTTCCTATAGATCTCAATAATCTGAAATTTTGATCGATAATTGGCTACTTATTCAATTTATCACCTGCATTATTTATAGGTATCCAAAATATTTACAACTTTGCTCGCAGGTGTTCCCATTTTTTCTCGCTGTTCTTAAAACTCGATCTCTCTTTACGATACGCGAGAGAAATTTTCTAGTCAATGCTACTAGTCTCATCCGTGATGATCATCCCTCTATGGTGTTACTGTTTCCCTGAACTAGTAAGATTTTTCCATTGTCTTCGTTAACTCTGCCACGCCCCGTGAACATTCAGTTACTTTCGGGGTTAACTTCCTTTTCACCTTCACCATCCCCTTCTTCACGTGTCATGCCTTCTATTGGAGCCGGTGCATCTTCTACGCTGGTTAGGTTACTGGATGGCAGTTGCCCTGGCGGTACTGTGGATGGCACAGATGGTGGACCATTTTGAGCGGCTCCCTGTGGAAATCCCGTTTCTGCAGAGACTAAATGCGATGGCATGTGGGGTGAAGCTGTCTGAGACTTTCTACTCTTCTCGCCCTTTCTCCATAATGTTATTTCCTGAAACAAAACGAAAATCCATATGTAAATTTCACACAGAACTGATTTTATTTCAAAAGGGAAAAATTTTTTCTGGAAAAGATTCTTAACAGAATATCCTCTTAAGCTGGAAGACACTATCTATTTTCAGACTTACTTGCTGTTTGAAATATCTGCGATCCTCTTCATCCATGAGGACTAAATTAAGATAGTACCTAACGCTAAATTTCTTATTAATTTCACGCATTGTCGGTGCCAAATCGTAACCTGCTAGAAACACTCTTATGGGAATGGATTCGCCGCGAACAGGTGCGCCATCCATTATTTCGTACTTGGCTATTGTCTCATTCTCCGTGAACGTGTGCGGACCTTCAAATATGTATTCTAATTATTACATTGGTACAATGAGTTACAATTAATGAATATATAAAAAACAAAATGTTTTCCCCATTGCGTGCGAATATAGATAAAGTATTGAAATTATAACAACGACTATCGTAATTATTAGAGGTGTGCGAGAACCCAAATATACTCGGGAATCCCGAAATCTTCGAGAACAGAAGTCTCGACCCGACATTTTCGGGTTCTTGCACAGCCCTAGCAATTATTATTATTTAAATGTAAGAGAGAAAGTATACAATACCAGAACCAGTGGTCTCCCGTTTTATTATGGCAATTTCCATGTGTTTGATTTTTATTCTAACCAAAAGAAAATAGATTTTTCCGACAATGACATCTTTTAAGTGATACCTGAAAAAGAATTTGCATATTAAAAAATTACAGGGGAACACGCTTTCAAGAACCACCGATCAACTTACTTGCTTTTATTATACTCAAACTCGATATGCAAACAGTCTTCAATTCCAACTTCCATTTTAATAGGATTATTCATATCCGGATAGGAACTAAGAGTGTGCACAACTAATTCAAGTTCTTTGACAATATCACTAAGTCTTCGGACAATTGTCACTTTCAGGAAATATCTTAGCCGCACATTAGAGCCTGTGTAGCTTTCGAACGGTTTCTCTACATTGGCAAATTCAAAAGTGTACACAGTGTTATGCGTTAATTCGCCGGGCCTGGCTAGCTCCTTAACCAAGCTTGTGAACTCATGATGATTTCCTCTGTCGTAATATAATTCTATTTGTCCGATAAATTCTACTTTTACACCCTGATGTTCTAACTTGCCAGCCTTCCTAAGACTAATATTAATCTGTAATTAATAATGCGATCATTAATCTTTTAATTACTCTAACATATTCCTTACATTCAATCTTCTAATATTTTGCAACTAAATGTTTTTCATTCGATAATTGATAGAAATTAATAACATTCATTCATTGAATAGTTGTGTTACAATTTGATCATGTATTACATAAAGTATGCATACATGAATATATGTATACAATGAAATTATGAATTAATATATGAAGGACATAAAAAGAAACTTTCTTTAAAACTAAAAGAAGATAACTACTTCAGATTACAATGCGGTTCATGTCTTGATACTGTGTATACTACTCCAATACATTTGATGTATTTGATCAATCGACGTCTACTATAAATGGTATTCTCCGTTAATGCGTGCACCTCTGCAGAGGTAACAAATTTGTTCAGGAAAGATTTTACCTTTCCAGATACGGTTTCCCCATCATAGTATAACAAGTGGCGCTCTTTTTTCCCATCTTCGGATTTTATGTCCGCTGACTTCCTGGTCTCTGCACCATCCAAAGTAATCTCTATGTCAGCCGACTGACCGAACCCAAAGAAACTCTACAAAGCAGAAAAGGAAATTAAACACAGAAAAAATGAAATCGACAACGATCATGGAATTTCGGAACGAACGACTTCTGCGTGTCCCTAAGAGATAGGCTATCCATTAATCAAAAGCATTGGCATACCATTTTTCGTAAAAAAAGAACGACCTTGTAGAAACGATCACACGTGTCACAGTAATCGTGTTCGCTAGGATTAGAGCAACGTGCGAAATCAATGAAAAATACTTGAAGGCAACATTTTTTTCGTCTAGAAACGAGAAAAGTTGGGTTATTTTTTGCTTGCTTCCTCCCAAAAGTCACAAGTAGCCAATATGGCTGCGCAGCACGGCCCCCACCCTACGCCGTGTACTGTCAAACTTGCAGTCGCATGCAAGAACGCGACGGACTGACGATTGATACCGGTGCTATCTAGTATTATTTACAATCCATTCTTATTCACTTTGAACTTTCCATCGGTTTTAATTGGATAACGCTGCGCGCTGGCTAGTTGCGACCGTGTGCCTTCATTGAAAACATCTGACCCGTTCAAGTGCTATAGGTGCGTTCGTAATCGCGTTCAATGGCAGGCATCGGTAACGTTTAGAGACCGGACTATCATAATCAACACGTGACAACGCCACGAACTATATATCAAAAGCGAAATTCCTATCGAAATCCTCGCGCCTCATGTGCTCAAATGTAGATGTCCTTCACACCCTACATACATGCAACGTTGCCATTTTCTTCAGTTTAAACATAACTATACGAAAATCAAAAATCAAAAAGTAGATGTGACAAAAGGCGATACTCCAGGGCGGTACCTTTGAAGTCGATCTTTAAATTAAAATTGAAATGAATAATTTCCCGTCAATTTCTAACAATTGAGCCATTCACAGGCCAAACCGATTAACTCCACTTTTTGAAATATTTTAAATTTAAGTATCAAAGCACTTGGTTCAGTCATAACTTTTTTTATTTATAATAAATTTCTCAAAAACAACAAAATTTTTTTAGTCGCCTGAGAAATAATTTATTTCAGAACTCTAATGTAAATCGTTGCAGCAATACATCGATGGGCAAATTTATTCGCCGTGGAAAAGAAGGATCCGTCGAACTTCGATCACAGATACCTCGTCTGTGCTTCGACCCTTATTTTAAAGGGAATTTTGAAAAACAATGTATATTATTTCCTGTTATTTCATCACATTCTCCCCTTTCTGTTTTATGGAGTTAATCGATTTGGCAAGTGAGCGGCTCAATTACAAATCGATTTGTGTTTATTTGTAATGTAATATTTATTACAAGATTGGAAAATTTTAAAAAGAAGAATATATTCGATACAACCAGAATACAACGAAAATTTATATGTTTATATTTATCATGTACACTTGCAAATGCATGCGCACTGGAAACTGGTTCCACAGATTAGGTATAAGGCACAGACTTAGGATCAGTACAGACATTGCAAGCAATGCATTTTTCTGTCCACGGTTCTGAATTACCGACTCTGTAGAAAATGCTCCTGTACAATAGCGGACTCTATCGAAATGAAGCGGTCAGCTAGTGAACTACATGGCGTTGCAACACAAACGGTGTGT